>KL286592.1:26405-45229 GCA_000699545.1 Podiceps cristatus | reverse complement strand
AAAGAGTGTTTCAACCATTTTCTCTAAGAATAAACCATCCACTAAGGGGTTTGAACAAATAGCAAAGCTGATATTCTTAAGATTTCTGAAAGAAGTTATGTTCTTTTGTCATTAAGGCATTGGAGCAGAAATTGCTGTTCTCGACTCTGCAGGCCTTCTGTGAAGTGTTTAGCGATTCACTTGGAACAAGGTCCTCAGCAAAAGATAGGTGCTGAAGAGACTGGCAATCAAAGTCTTTGATAGTGGCCTCCAGCTTATGTTTAAAGTTCTTTGAGGCCTACATTTTCATCAGAAAGCCTCCCTAGGCACCTAAATATCTGGTTTTGTATGTGTTCACATCTGCCTGAGCTTAAAACCAAGCCATTCTTTTGTGTGGCCTCTCTGTAGAATATAATGCATTGGGCACTCCCAGAGCACCCCAGCTGGACCGAGCTCTGCAGCTCTCTCCATAGTAGCTGGAAGGAAATCCAGTACTCTATAGATTGGAAAGCAGGGCTTGGGAAAGACAGGTTTGTTTCTTCATCCCCTCATACTGAGTATCTTTAAGTAAAAGTGGACTCTGCAAAGTTTCTAACAGTAGGGCCAAGATCTTCAGTGCTGTTTCACCTAGACTTTTTTGTGGATATAGGTTACTATAGCCTTAGCTAAATTTTGAAATAGTTAACAGGACTGGTTTTCAGTGTAAAAAAGAGGACCCTAGGTTACTGTAGGATGTTGAAGTTTGTATCTATGAGGCTGCTTAATTTACATTTTGATTCAAATTCCTTTTAATCCTTGTTGCTTTTTATCACATCTTACAGTTTTGTGCATTACACAGTCAATACCAGCATTGGAACTGGTAGTTGGACCTCTTGGTTTGCAACACAATCGGTTTTGTTTGCCTTAAGGTCAAGAGACATGATAAAAGCATACTGCATGCTTAGTGTGTTTCGTTATTTTGATTGTCATTTTCTGCTGCCAAGATCATTGCTTATTTTAATTTGTTCTTTGTGTGTTTCTGAAGAATCAACAGTTTAATTTCTTTAGATACATCTAGACTCAGCTGTAATCCCAAAGCTCACATTCATCAGAACAAAGCTAGTTTGATTTACTGGTCACCTTTCTGGCCTTTAGACTGAAGGTGAAGTAGATTCCAGAGTCACAAATAAGAAATTGGAGTAAGAGTGATGTCCATTTAGAAGCACCATAACTTGGGTATTTCCAGTGATAGATGTTCAAGGAAAAACCAGCTAATTCCTCTTATATAAGGACAGTTAATTAGAAATACTATCTGACATTTACAGAGAAGAAATGGGATACTATGATTTGTGTGCATTACAGCTGTGTTCTAAGAACCTAAATAATTTACCACTGGAGCACCAGTTCATCTTTAGAAAGAGGTTTATGCTGTTCTTCAATTCAATTACCTTGGAAAGACTGTTCACATCATAGTGATCATGTCACCATTTCCATCAGCCCATTCATATAGGTATTTGGGTTAGTAGGTCACTGAAACAGATTGAGAGGTGGTAGCTGTAGGATCTTTTTCAAATGCCATGTCAACTAATACAAATCATAATATTGAAATTATTAATTATATGTACTCCCAGAGGCTAGGAATGTGCTTTAATTGGAAGGTAATGTGAAATTTATTTGGCACATTGAAAATAAAATGTGGCTAATATTTCTTGGTAACCAAGAACTTACAGTAAACACACTGAGTTCATATTTTTGTGTGGACGGAGGTGTGGAAAGGAAAGGATGAGGATTTGAGCAAGTTGCTACATGTCTTAAGGGGTCCTGAGAATCTCCCATCTTAAGAATATTGCATTGGTGCTGGGAAGTCTGAAAGGGTAGAATTTCCCCCTCTATTTGGGCAGTTCTAATGGTTCAGTTACCATTGCAAGCCTAGTTTTCATGCGTTTCCCTACTAGAAGCAAGGGTTGATAGCTTCTTAAAAGAACTACATGGCATATCTTTGATATGATTTCATATTTTTCTAGTCAGTGGATAAGTTCGTGCATTTGTGGGGCAGCCATTAGGTGAGTCCTTTCTTTTAACTACTGTAAGAACTAGAATAAAAAGCCCGGGGAAGTACCTAACATTTTACTCATCTCTCCTCGTTTGGATGAAAGGAAATGACATGCTTACTGGCTGGATTGATACCTACTAATTAAGCCAGTTTTTTAGAGCTGACTAGATAATGTGCAATTGTAAAAACAAGCTGCTCAAAGAGGAAAGCAAAGCCCTAATGTATGCATTACATGTTGTTTGGTCTATCAAAGCAGTCATCTACTGGTCCTCTACGTCTAACTGGTTGAGCAGGTCTTTGTTCTGTGGGAGTAGTTACGCTTTCAAAAGATAATTCATTAAAGCTGAAGTTCTTAAGAGATGTTATTTTGAAACTAGAACAGAATACGTTAGCCCTTGAGTTATTTTATATAGGTTTCATATTTTACCTATCACAGGAAACAATTTGTAAAGACAAGAACTCTGAAACTGAGTGGTATGGGTGGTGTTTTTTTTTGTTTGTGTTGGTTGTTTTTTTTTTTTTTTTTTTTTTTTTTTTCTTTTAAAAGGTCAGGTTGTTTGAGCAAATATCAAAGGTGCCACATCAGCTCAGGTCGAAGACCCAGTTGGCCTAATGTGTCATCTGCGGCAGTGGCTGGTGCTTAGGAAAGAGCCGAAAGAAACAGGATTTAAATGGGTTTGCTTCATCCTAGTTTCTGGAAGTCAGCACTTTAAGAGCTTGATGATAGGGTTTGTTATAAGACTTTGGAAATAAACTGTGTCAGCTTGAGTTAGTCTTGTGTTCTTCCGAGACATCTGAGTAGTTTTGTGATACGTGAATTTGTTCTATAGAAGCTGTGTTTATTTTTCCTCAGTGTGTCATATATATTCATGTATATACTAATTGTTCTCTATACTTTATTGGAATTTCTGCTGTTTCTTACAGTACAGAAGTCCAGTTTGTCTGAACTGTAGAAGTCTTAACCCCTTCTGGTTTGCACCCCAATAAAATTCACCAAAAAGCTAATATCAGCACTGTGGGAATATGAGCTTGACCTAATCTTTAATTCAGGATGATTTAAAGAGCAGTCTTCTGTAAAAACATTAGTATTTAAGTACCTTCAGAATTTTGGGGACTATCATCTGGTCCTGGTGGTTTGTTCTGTATGTTTCTACTGACACTTAAGGATGAGCTAGTTCTCTGTAAAGAGCAGCTTTGTTACAGGGTGGTCCCTAAGTTCCTCTGTAGTAAATATGAGCGCACAGAATTTATTTAGCTTTTACAATATGACCTTACCTTCTTTGACTATATAATTTAGTGTCTTCTTCCTTTGGTCCCACTGCCTTACTGGCAGGATTCCTTGTCCTGATGCTTTTAAAAGCTTATATTAATTTTTATGTCTTTAAGAAAAACAATTTTTTGCAGTCCTTGTTGGCCTGCATTATATGACCTGTGCTTTGCTGGGATTTTGGTGGTGTTCTGTTTTCCTATTTTGGATACTATTTCCAGGTTTTGAAGAATGTCATAGAATAGTTTGGGTTGGAAGGGACCTTTAAAAGTAATCTAGTCTCTGCTCATTGCAGGGGGGTTGGACATCTTCAACTAGACCAGGTTGCTCAGAGCCCCGTCTAGCCTGGCCTTGAATGTTTCCAGGGATGGGTCTCCTACCACCTCACTGGGCAACCTGTGCCAGTGCTTCACCACCCTCATTGTAAAAAATATCATCCTTATGTCTAGTTTGAATCTCCCCTCTTTTAGTTTGAAAGCATCACCCCTTGTCACAGTAGGTCCTGCTAAGAAGTTTGTCCCCTTCTTTGTCATAAGCCTCCATTAAGTACTGAAAGGCCACAATAAGGTCTCCCAGGAGCCTTCTTTTCTCTGGGCTGACCAATCCCACCTCTCTCAGCCTGTCCTCATAGGAGAGGTGCTCCAGCCCTCAGATCATCTTTGTGGCGCAGTCCTTGTGGTCCCGTTCTTTACAAAAAAAAAAAATAACAAGTGTTTTGTGGAATGATGAGTAATATTTTTTTTTTTGGTATGGATTAGTACTCTTCCTTTGTGTGTTTGTCTAGAAGGTTACTTTTATTTATTCTTTGGTTGTTTTTAAGGTTCTACTGCTTTTGAGGCAATGAGGAGCAAGGAGATGACTGCAGATATCCAGTAAGCAAAAATATTTGTCTGACCCCTGCAGTTCTTTTCTGTTTTCCATCAGTTTTTCTTCTTATGTGAAGAAAGTGTAAGATACTGTCAGAGCAAAATGACTGTGATTCAGGAAATCTCGGTGATTTTACCTTCACTGAGATATTCTATTAAAGTATTAAACAAGCACAGAAACTTTGGGATAATCCTGACTGAATCATTTTGTAGTTTTGGGGTAAAGGCTGTCTTCAGGAAAGACAAATGGGTTTAGTAGTCAAGAGTACTAATTAATGGGTACTGACTTTTGTCTTGGTTTGTTTTTTAATTCAGTTTGAGCACTGCTCTTTGTATGTACTGCATGTAAACACTAGAGTGTTAGTGTGGAGTTTGGGAGACTAGAGTTCATGTCTTGGCTTAGCTCATGGGCTTCCTAGGGATGTCCCTTCATGGTATTCTGGAGGTGGCATTTGCTGCAGAGTCTTGAGAGCATTCAAAGCCTACTGGAAACCATTTGAAAGTGGTTAGCGTGGTGGCAAGTTAGCTAGTTCTGCTAAGAGGTGGTTAGAGCTTCATACTACCAGTTTAGACTCTGTACCCTGCTTGCTGTGTTCAGAAAGCTTGCAGTCATCACAGAGCATGGACAAAGTTCACTCTTGGCTGCTTGGTAACTATTAGGTAGAAATGTCTTCTGTGACCTCCAGAAATACCTTTTTTTTTTTTTTTTTTTTTTCTTTTTTTTACCTCCCATTTCTCCTGTAGAAAGGGACTAATGCTTTCTTTAAGAGTTTTGCTTAAGGTGGTGCTCAAACAGTAGAATTTTGAAGCTTGTCAATAGGTGGGGGTGGGAGTTGAAATGCATTGGGCAAAGCTTTAGCCTGGCATATTTGCCTAAACCCTTTCTCAGTTTCTGGTACTGGTAAGTGTATTAGCTTGTTTTCGTTAAGTGAACAGCTGGTGAATCTGCTTAATTTTTACCAGATGGTCTTCTGAGTTACATAAAAACAGAGAAGCATTCTTATCTCTTCATTTAGATGCTTGCAGTAGGTGACCTTTCAGTTTGTCTCAGTTGATATGCCTGAATGTTGTTTTTAAGTCTTTGTCTGAAACAGAAAGAAGTAAAAGTTAATTTAATAACCATGGGTGACTCATAAGAAGAACAGTCTCGTTGCATCGGTAGGGTTGTTGCAAGGTTAGAATGAAAGGGGATGCCACAGAGGTGTGCAGATGTAGCTGGTGTTGCAGGCTGTGGAGGTGGTCCTGAGACAGGCAGCACTCTGGGATGAGAAGAACTGAGGTACCAAAAAATCTCAAAGGTGAGTGTCTGAATCTGCTGAATCTCTTGATAGCCCAGCGGGGAGTTACACATAGATCCTCACTCTGATATTATGGTACTAAAGCTTTTACTTGCTTGGCTGAGCATATTGGTTTAACTGTACTTGGTTTTGGGGAACAAGTGTTACGTTTTGTTTCAGTTGCTTTGAGGTAATTACCATTGCAACAGTGTATGTGTGAAATTTCAAGAAAATTTTCTCACTTACTAGTATGTCATAGGTGAATTAGCATCCTAAAGCTTTCTGTTTGAGTAAACTTCAAGCAGATACAATCTGGAGCTGCCCTTGATTGCTTTATAGACTTTTAATTATTATCTTTGATTACTGAGCCATTCTCCTTGTAAGGGATGGGAAAGCAAGGTACTATGTTTCACTCTAGAAACAGGAAACTCAGGGTTGGGTTGTTTAAAAATCCTACATCCAGAAACTTTATTTTTATTAGGAACGCTTAGAAAGAGGATTATAGGTTCTTTTAGTAGAAGCAGTAGTCACATAGTGGGCTGCAGTAGTATGTTAAGAGACTGAGGGAAGCCATTCTTGCCCTCTACTAGGTACTGGTGAGACCACTACTATCAGGAGTACTGTGTACAGTATCAGTCCCTCTCTTGACAATGGGGAGCAAGTCCAGTGGAGGGCTGCCTAAGTGGGGAGGAGGCTGGAGCATGTTTTGTGAAAGGTGACGTTAAGAGTTTGTGTAGTCTGGAAGAGAAGGCTAAGGGGGGAACTAGTTGCTGTCTCAACTGTACAGTGTGTGATAGCAGACAATATAGAATCAAATTCATCTTGGAGTTGCACAGTCTGAGGATGAGAGGCAATGGATACAGATTACAGCAAGGGAAATTATAATTAGATATAAGGAAAAAAATGTCCCCCGTGAAGGCAATGGAGCACTGGAACAAGCTGCCCAGAGAGGCTGTAGACTCTCTGTCTTTGGAGAGATGCAAAACCTGATGGGAAGCTGAAGTGTGTCTGTGAACTGTGATCTGTCTGGTTGTAATTGAAGTAGTGAATAAATCAGCAGACTAGATTTTGGTTATATTGGAGGGGAAGGAGATGCAGCTAAGGATATTGTTTATCTTGTGTGCTATTAAGAACGGCTCTGAGTGTTTATGTGTTTAAGCTGCTGACCTGGAAAATTCAGCCATGCTTCTGAGCAGGTTAGTCACAAAGAATTTTCCATGCCTCTAATCTCCCTTTTTGAAGAGTAAGTTACCAAAGGGATGGTGAATTGATTTTAACAGTATTTGTTCTTTGCCAGCATTTTTGATTTCTCTTTAAAACCTCATATATCTTTATGGAATAGAGTTAGCTCTAGTTGCATTGCTATATCTAGTAATAAAAAATTATTTGGTACTTTAAAAAGTAAGCATTTCCCAGGGTGCTGTCTGTGCAGTTGCAGCGGATGGATGTGTATTAATGCTGTCTTCCCTGGGTTTTGTAGGAGATCCCAAAGGGTGAAAGCTTTTCTTCCTAGGTGATCTCACCTGTCGAGTCTTGTGGTGCCTTAATGTAGTTATTTCTTTGGACATTGTAGCTTTGTATAAATATAAAAAAGATGGACTGAGCTACAGTTGCAACAAAATGCTGAGGGCAGAAAGCTCTTTTCCCCTTTTTCATCCAGCACCAGAGAGTCTTTATTGGTTGCTTAGATGTCTGAGGACTAGGCATCAGATCGTATCACAGTAGCTTAGTCTTATTCTGGGACAGATGGAGATGGTATTAGCAAGAGGGGAGAAGTCTGTAGTTGACAACTGGTGTGACTCTACTCTGGAGATCAGTTGTCTGAGCTTGTTGCTGTTCCGGGTACTTAGAGCTATGGCTCCAGTTTTGTCCTTTTGGTTATGTGGACATAGCATGGTACCTGTATTTACAACTGTTCTAAATTGCTGGAGGAGACTGCAGCTGGTGATGTTAACTGCAGAGTTCATGTGGAGATTAGTTAGGCACAAAGTGAGATTTTTTTTTTTCCCAGCTGACTTTTACAGGAGAGAGAGTGGTACACAGCGTAGTTCACAGCCATCGGTCTGCCTGATTTTAATGGGCCTGTGCAAAATATTCTAGGCTAAAGCCTGGTTTGGGTTAGCTCAGAGGTGATCCCTGTTTGGAGAGCATATAGCTACTGTCAGTAGTCAAAGGAAATACAGAGTTTTTAAACAAAAAATGTTGAGAGAGGCAGACAGTCCTCCATATCCAACTATTGGCTGTTTGAATGTGGTCTTCTGGATCCTTTTGACTGTTGTGGTTTGCCTTGTTGAGAAGGGGAATGGTGCCACAGGTGAGATAAATTCCACCTTGCTGCCAAATACCATTTGCTCTCAGCTTCTGTGCAACAACTGCCACCCCACTATCTGTTGGGGCAACAGGAGCCTGATTCTGTATTTGAGTCAGCAACAGCTGTTTGTTGCTTTCCCAGCTTTTGCAGAAGTAACAGCCTGGCTCTCTGTGTTAGGAGCAGCAGTTGTCCCTTCCAGCTTCGCTGTGTAACAACTGCCTGGATCTCTGCAGCAGGTGCAGGAGCAGCATTTTCAACGGCAGCTGCTGCCAGATGGGGAAGTCAGCTGCTTTCCTGTGATGTGGAGGTAGGCTAAAGCCTGCGCTGCTGAGGTGGGGGGTCACGGAGGGTCTCAAAAGCCAGATCCAGCTGTTACGGCTGCCAGGGTTAGACCACCCTGCAAGGGATTTAGAAGAGCGAGTCTGTCATCCTGCATTATAGCTTTCTGGAAGCACCTCCTAGGTTTGTCTTGAATGCCTTGAAGTCTGTCTGCCCTCTGACTTTTCTCCTACTGAAATGTTTCCTCAGCGGCTACTTTTCTTCTTTTATGTAATAGTGATTAAGGTTACTGTGCCAGTTAAATAGGACCCCTAATGGTTAGCTGTGAATCTTTCCAAGGGTTAGCTCTCCATCACTAAGGTGATGGTTAATCTGCAAAGCTACCTGAAAAGAACTTGGAAAAGCTCTCTGAAGTTTTATTATATGCAAATCTAAATCTGCCTCGTGGAAACACTTACCTGGCCTGGAAAAGCAGGATGTGAAGAAGTTGTTTTAACATTCAATAACTTTATCTTCAGAATCTGATTTTATGCATTCGGTGCAAAGCAATAGTTTTTTCATCTTCACATTCATTTTCCTCTTGTGTGGTCTGAAAAAACCCCCCCAAAACCAGAAGAGACTGCACAGTCTCTGGAACTAGAGTTGCTGTGAAGGGCAAAAATGCTATCCTAGATTCAGAGGAAATGCAGAGAGGAGGAGAAGGAGCTTGTTCTACCTTTTCTTCCCCTTTGTCCTTCAAAAAAAATTCTTTGGTTTCTTTTTGATGTGTGAAGGTTTACAAATCAGTGAGCCTTGAAGGTTTTACTTTTACTGTGGTGGTTTGTTTCTTTCAGTTTGACTTAGAAGATGTGCTGGTTGTTGATTGAATCAAGAGTTAGTAGTATTCTGGTAGGAATTTTTTTCTAAAACATTTAATGCCTTGTATTAAGTAGATCTCTCATGAAAAGAAAGCTGAATAAAATCTGAGAATCAAAAAAAAAGTAATTTCTCCTCAACTAGTATCACCTTACTTGCTTAGTGACAAAGATGTGTTTTTGCATCTTTGGAGCTCATCTACTTTGCTATATTTTGAAGGTTTTTTTTCCTTCTGTTTCTGTGTAAATTTAACATCATTCTCCGCTTCCCTTCCCCGTTCAATTATTTCATTGTTTTTCTTGCTTGTGTAGCATGAAAGGCATAACAATGAGAAAAAAAATCTTTATTGTAATAAGTAAACTCTGTGACTTTTAGTCTACCTTCCTAGATAAGCAAGGCAGGTAGCTTTATGGTACCCAGGTGTCCCCTGGACTCTTACCAATTAAAATATTCCAAATTTCATGAAAACTCAGTCAGGTAACAGGGAAAGAAGTCCATCAAAAGAAGCCCTTATAAATATTCCAGCCATAGGAAAAGCTTAAATCAGGCCTTGCAATTAGGGATGAGAAAGAAACCCAGGAGGAGCCAGCTTTTGTTAGTTTTGTTGCTCACAGAACCTGCTTCCCTACAGAAAACTAAGGCAGAAGCAGGCCAGGTTGTCCTGGAACTAATCTGCCACTACAGTCCTTGACGTCACGTCGCTCTTGCCAGTGAGGGACTACCTGTCCTGTGTGCTTAATTTTTTAGGGAAAATTAAAGACATGCAAACCAGATGATTTTCTTGAATTTATTCTGCATGATGCGATGCAGTTACAAGGAAGCAAGCTTTCATCTTAGTTTGCTGTAACTGTGACATTAACAGGGTTTTGAGGAAGATCTTGAAATGTCTGTTTTGTGGTTGTGTTGATAAGTAGCACTCATTTGTTGTCATTCAGAAATATTTGTTTTCTGTTTTACTGACAACTAGCAAAAACAGTCCATCTGGAAAGTGAAATCTTAGTTTGAGAACTCCTCAAAATCAAATGTGAAAAGTAATTGTAAAAATGGTCCAAGGGGTTTCAACCAAACAGCTTTTCTTGGGTTTTAAGAATTTGAATGTTTTTTGATTTTAAGTTAGTGTTTACACCTGTCCATTCCTGTTACCCAATGACTCTGCATTGCTAAGAGAGCAAGAGTAGGGTTCTATTTTAGATTGTACATCACCAACAAGATGATTTATGAAGGAAGTAGACGTACAAGTGAATTAGTTGCTTAATTACTCTGCCTCTGCTGTGATGAGCTAACTCCTTTCCCTGTGTGCTCTGGCAGAAGGGTAGTCTAATTTTATTTCTTTTATCTCAAAATAAAAGTATGCCAAATGGGCTGAATTGATTTGCAGTTAGTATGGGCTAAGAGTGTGCATATGGACAGTTGGAGGTCAGCTGAGCTGCAGGGGTGATATGGACGATGGGGCAATTAAAACCAGTATTTGAGCCCTGAATTCTAGGTGCTCTCTCCTCAACTTCATCTGCATGGCCCAGGGTTGAAAACAACACATTGTTGGTCAGGTTTTTATCCTAGGTTGGAACACAACTTAGTTCTTAGAAAGGTCATGCAGAGTTTTCAGTGTTGATAAATGAGAAATAGTAACTCTATTTCCATAATGATCAGATTTTTAAGTGTATTTCCCTTAACTGTAAAGAGAACCTCAGACTGTCACTTCTGCAAAATTTTTTTTCAAAGGTTACTTTGCAGCAAAGCTGTCAACATTGATTTCAGTGGCAGGTTTATGGTAGTATGAACCCCCCTGTGATTTTGGAAATGACAAGCTCAAGCCCTGCACTCCTCAAGCTTACCTGGTGTAAGTGTATATAACCTTCATGTTTGCTAGGGAATGTGTTTAAGTGTTGTCTTACTTTTAACTTCAGAAGTAACTGCAAGAAGTAATGGAAAAGAAGTCAAAATGATGCTTCTGAGGAGCAAAGCTCTTTTAATTTTTTAGCATGCCAGATGTAAAGCAGGTGAAATTCAGTATTGACACAGCATACTGTGAGCAATAGAAGAAATTTTGTCAGTCTGGCCATGAGAGCATTGTGGATCAATAGAAACTGCTGCCTTTCCTCTGCAGGCAAAAAAATATCTAAAATGTCTTCTTGTGATCCTCACGGTCCTCCAGACCGGTCCATTTTGTGTAGACATACTGCATGTAATGCTTCGTAAGCATGGAATTCTTCAGCATTGAATTCGGGAAGAGAGAATTGGCCTTGAATTTCCCCTTGACTTCTTTTCTACTTTTTATTTCTTCATTGTTGTAAATTGGGAGAAAAGTCAGAGCATGGAAAATGTATGATCTCATGGATTTTGATGTCTTGGGAGAAAAAAAAAAAAAAAAGTCTGTTTCTCTCCCTAGCTCCCTTTTTCTCTTATCACATAAAGGAAAAATAGGACTTTGGAATCAGGAAAATGGATCTGTTTGCTGCTGCTGTCTGACTCTCCATTATTACTGTTGAAAGGCTGTATTTATAAATGTAGGTTTATGTAAACTTTGTATAAACTTCTTTTTATATGACTGTGGTGGAGCAAAAGGAACAGGATCATGTTTCAGATCTTGTAGAAGTCTGAACTCATCTTGTGTGCTTGAATACAGAGCATAGCTGTGATTGTTCCTGGAATTTACCTTTCATCCTAAACTTAACTGTTTCCATTTTTCCCTTCTGGTGAAATATATCTAGTATTCTTCAGTGTGAATGGTAGCAAATATGTGGCAGAATGAATGGCAGTGTTCTACCTGCTGAATAGTTGAAAAGGTATGGATATCAAAAAAAGAAAGTAGGATACTTCATCAAGGTTTTTGCTGAGTAGAGGTGCTCTCTTGTAAATTGAACTAAATTTGAAATACAATAGTATTTTGTGGGATGTTATCACTACTTTAAAATGCCCTTGTATTAGATTTCTTGAACTAGGTGAAGCCAGAGTATAGGGCTAGAACAACATGCAAGTGTTTTGTCTGAAAGGAAAACATTGTAAATGTTTCATTATGTAGTCTTCATTTTAAATCATTTCACAAGGGCTGCTCGTGTGTACATGCAGTAGTAAGTTGGCACTTTGACCATCAAAAATTCATACTTGCCACCTTCTTTTCCTCTTATGCTGTACTGTGTAAGACTCAGGGAGAGTAGGGGTATAAGATGATGGTGGAGGCAGCAGGGTTTATATATGTGTTTCTGGCCTTAAACAAAATGTTTCAGCCATCTCAAGCATCATTTTAAGTGTTAAGTATTTTTGTGCTTCCTCTTAAGGTAGTATGAGTGTTTTATAATTTTGAACATAGAATTCTCAAAACACCTTTATGGGACAGCACTATTGTCCTCATTCTACAAATAACTACTTTCTTGCTTCCTTAGGTGGCTTGCTCAAGGTTACACAGGAATCCTCTGGTGGGACAGGGAATTATATCCAAATGTTTGATGTTCAAGACTTGAAATCTGATTTCTGGATTACTCTCCCCTAACAGAAATGAAAGACCTATACCTTTCCTGTTATTCTGCCAAAATTAATTAAATTATATTGATATTCTGATTTTGATCAATGATTTTAATTCTGTTTACTGCTTCTTTTCCTTTTTAGGCATGTACTGGTATTGAAAATATTGATGAAGCTATAACATTGCTTGAACAAAATAACTGGGATTTAGTGGTAAGTATTCTAAGAAAATGACTTTATAGATCAACTTCATATAACAGTGAAGTGCCATCTTGCAGAGACAGCTACTGTCTTTGTTTCAAATATGGGTTTGTCTTTTATGGCTGGGGCAAGCAAGTTATGTGCAGATCACTTCTGGTCTGTTAAAGCCTCGCTGCCAAGTTACCATGATACTGAGTTGTCTGTGCCCCGGTATACTCTGATTGTCTTCATGCTTTTTTGATTTGTTTATTTTCCTTTAAATCAGTGTTTCATATTGTGCTTAATTTCCTTTTTGCTTAATTGTATACATATTAAGGGTAGCATTTTTAGAAGAAGTCTTGTGTATACACGCAAGATTTTTGAGGATTTAGCTGCCTGTGGAATAAATGGAAGGTAAACTAGCTTCTTTGATCATTCATATGCTTTTAGTTTAAAAATAAGATAATTGCTCTTCTATTGTTCGTTGTCATGCAGAATTGAGTCAGAGATTAAGGCCATACCTTGTTTAGATTTGGTGTTATCCAGACACAGTTAAACACAAGAAACCCCAAGAAACTCATCCTGAAAAAAACCCTATCATCTAGTTTTTAACAAGGTTCAATATGCAGATAAATAGGAGGAAACCAATAAAAGAAGCAAAACAGTCTTAGCTATTTTAAGACTCTCCATAGAATTATCAGGATAAATAAATATACTAATCCATTTTCTTAAGGTTTAAAAGTGTAAAATAGAATGAACTTAATTTAAAAGCAAGTGATCTTCCTTTTAAACTGTAATCTCTTTGATTCTCTCTCTCTTTCTCTCTTTTTTCTTTTTTTCCTTTTCTAAATGAGTGATCTTTTGGACCAGTCCAGACTGTCAGACTTTTTTTAAGAAATAATTTAAATTTTCCAAAATTGACTATGGATAGAGTTTCAACGGTCTGCCACATTGTGTTGCCAGCATATTAAGAGTGTTCTGCTTTGATAATTACAAACTAAGTATCAGAGAGGTTAGGGTGGGCTTTTTAAATGAGTTTGTTAGAATGAATATTGCATTTCTTTTAAGGCATAATGATTAAAATTGTGTAATATTGTAATCTGTTGTAAACAAGCACTATGTACTCCAAACCCTTGAAACTAAATGTTTAAAATGAATGTTGGCCAAAGTATATGGAGTCTTTCTTTTGCAAAATGTATAAGCAAGAATGAGACACCGATGAGTAAAAAGGAGCATGCATTGTCAGTGTCTTCAAACAGAAAAAACCCAAACATATGCTGACAGAATGCTATAGTTAAAAACCTCTTTTGTTGTAGTAGTTTGTTGTGACTTAGCACGGGCTGTTTTGAAAATTAAAGTGTTTATGGGAAGGCAAGGAATAGCCTTATGCATTCTGTTCAGTTTGATTTAATGCACTGTATTGAGAACTTTACAGTTGGATATTTTTTGGGGGGATTTATAAATTGTAAAGTATATGCTTTACAGTAAGTGCTCACAGATGAGGTTGAATGAGAGAATTGTGGTGGAAAATGGTAAAAACAACTAAGGTAAAAATATATCAAAACTATATGTGTTTTTTTGTTTGTTTGTTTTTTTTTTTTTTTTTGGTGAGACTCCAGAACGAGCAGACAGGGAGAGTGAAGTATTTAAAGCTATGAGAATGTCTGTGACAATAGCTTTAAATACTTAATTTTATTAGTGATGATTAAATGATCTAGAAGTAGAATATAGTGGGAAAAGAAGTAATGACCCAAAAATGCAAGCTTAAAAAAGACATATGGAAAGTAAGAAAGGAAAGAAAATTAAGGATGTAAGAGGTAATTCAGGGAAGTATGTAGTTCTTGAAACTAAACAGAAGGTGAATGAAAGGAGTGTCTATGAAAAGGATATGGTAAGTTGTGGAAGAAAAAAAATGGGGAGAGTAAAAGTGAAGAAGATGCCGTAAGAGTCTGTCATTAGTAGGACACTGGCTCCTTTTTATTAAAAGAAGCCTTCTTGTAATAAAGGGTGTGAAAACCCAAATCATGCTAATCTAACAGGGAGTTAGAAGCACAAGAGTGAAGAAAGAGGAGAGAAAACAAAATAAATGTGAATGTAAGAAGAAAAGGATTTGCTAGCTTGAGGGAGAATCAAACATCTCTTTAAGCAAGGGATTTTAGCATTTCAGAAGTCAAAACAGTACATGAAAAAAGGCTTATGAGAAATGCAGCATTTTTTATTTTAAAATTAAAAGTTTAGTGGTCGGTGTCTTATTGCATAGGTCTTCCATGTGTGGTGGGGATTTTTTTGTTTGTTTTGATTTTGCTCCTCTCCATGTTTGTGTTTTTTGTGTGTTTTTTTTTTTTTTCCTAAATACCTTTGATTCAGTAGTCAAGTACAGATTCAATGCCAAGAAACTGGGGAGGAGGGAAGGCTTTGTTTTAATTGAACCAAAAGTTCTTGGAGATTTTTAGCTGAGATGACAAATAAAATCCTTGTGCTTGGCACTAAATATGTCATTCAATGCAGAGCAAAACAGGTTTTGGGATCTGTAAGGAAAACAAAATTTGTAGGACTTGGTTCACAAATCGTTAAGACAGTAGTGAAGTAGTGGTGATTTTGGTAAGAGTTCCTCTATCATCTTTTGACCACCAATCTGTTCAGTAAACGAGAAAAACAACATCACTGTCTGCTGTAATTTCACATAGTTTTGTGCATCTTCTTCAGAGGTTTATTTCAAGGTCAAATTTTTGATAAACCTGTAGTATTAAAATATAGTCATACAGACGTGCAGGGTTTTTTTTTGGGGGGGGGTGGTGTGTTTTTTTGTTTTTTGGTTTTTTTAATGAGAATTCCTTTACTTGCATGATTTTGGCAATAAAAACAGAGCTCTATTTGATCAGGAAAGCTTCCATGAGGCGCCCAGGGAAATACGAAGTAGAATAGCAATTCAAGTCCTGTTAGGATGTGTTCAGGGGCACTTCTGCAGCATTAGGGAAAAAACAGAAACGTGAGCTAAGGAAGTTCTTGTCTTGAACAGATTGCTTTCTTGGTCACCATTCAGGCCGTGTCTGTATCTCAATTCCATTTTACTGTTTGGGGAAAAAGGTTGTGCGCTATCAGAGGCTGTGCTAGGGACCCAGGTTGAAGATTCCCTTGAGCACCTGTTACTTCTTGAACTCTGTGAGACTCAACTCAAGGGCGTTGTTATTTCTCTGGGACTTCAGCCAAAGCAACCAAGAGCAAGTAGTCCTGGTGAGCTGGGAAGCAGAAGGATCCCAGAACAGAAACAGCGAAGTACTTACTGGCATAGGCTGCCAGAGAAGTACAGCAGAGTGCAGAAAGGCAGCAGAGACTGTGTCGTTCACAAAGCGAGTTTCTAATGTCATGCTACAAGTACTATGTTTGTGTGCAAGCTTTTTTGGGAGGTTTTGATTGAACTGATTTTTTGCTGCTTATTTTCTCCATACTTCCCCACCCCCCAGTCTTGCTAGTACATTTTAGTATCGAGGGTTAAAATCTCACTAGTGTCTTTCCTGTTACTTCAGTGAGCCCCTGTGTTTTGTATCTTTTAGATGTTTGTCTTGTCTTTAAACAAAGGCAAACCTGAGTGAAGTGTAAGGAACTCCTTTCTTGGTTTAGTTTTTCCAATAGCTGCTGATGTTTTTTATTAAGAATTCATTTGAATTATTTTTTTCAGTTTAAAATTGAAACATCAGCTTTCTATTTTTGAACTTTGAAAGATTACACACCCCCAATTAGAAGTCATCGTGTCTATTCCTCTGTATTGGATTTTTTAAGACAATATGAACTGCCATTAATTTATCTTTGACTTAGAACTACATAAATCAAATTTAAATGTCTCAGAGATCTCTATGTTTTACAGTGTTCAAATCACATTTGTTGCTGTTTGAAGTGATATAGGAAACTGTCTTTCATAAATATTTGGTTGCTAGGCTTTGTTCAAGTGCTTAAAATCAAATTGATTTTTAGGAGAGTGTAGGAGAGTGCTGCAGAGGAATTCCTATGCAATAACAGTGTATAAATTGCTTGGTGGGATTGTGAAGTCTAATCTTGCCAATAATTAGTTCCCCACTGTTGCATGTGACTTGGCCTTTGGGGTGGTCTGCTGCATATATAGCAGCTTAGGGTTTTTTCTGTATTAGAACACTGTAGCCTAATTACTGGGCTTATTATAGTCCAAGCAATGAAATAGTACAGATGTTCTGTAAGATACGGAAGATCAACATAGATAATACAATGATCTCTTCAGGCCTTCATCTTTATGAAACTGTTCTGCTATAAATGGATCCAGCAACTCTTTTAAGCCTGCCAGGACTCTTGATATGTTATTTCCTGAGTGTCATTTCTTTGAGATCTCTTAATTTACAGTCACTTTTAACATCTGAGGAAGCAAAAGTTAGGAATTTCTGCCTGTTATAAAATCTGATTGTTTCATAGCTTGCCCATTTAAACTATGACCTTCTGCTTTGGTATTTGAAGGTAAGAATAACAGTATAAATGTGTCTTAAATTTTGTGTGAAGACAAAATAAAAGGATGAAAAACCCCAACTATGTGTCTTTAGAAATGTTTCTGATGATCATGTGTATTTAAAGGAAATGACCCATTAATGGCAGAATCTATAATGTAATTCTTGACCCTATGCAATATGGACCTTTGTATATATAAGGTTGTTACATAGGCGATAGCTCTTTGCTTTCCTGATATCAGGTGCTTGCATCTGCACATAAACCTTGCTCTCCTGTACCTTTCACAGATTTGATGAAAAACTCATATACAGCATGACTTCATATTCTGTGCAGGTAATCACAACAGGATTTTTGAATGAGGAGCAGGATGCACCATGCTTTATTTTCTGCTTTTTATAGTATGACCATTTCAGTTGTTACTCCTGTTCACTGGTTTAAAATTGTTTTTATTTCCTATCTTTCCCAATAGACATTGTAAAATAGGTACTGCTTAATGTCACTTTAAGAAGGAAATAAATTTCATCAAAATAAAGGGGGTGTGTGTGTGGTTATCCCATATTTACTTCACTATAAACGTGTGTATAATGGTTATTAAAAAAATAACCCAAACCAACTGTTTTTAAACTTTCAAAATACATTCTTAAAATGACCTTTGTGCTTTCCTGCTATGCTTGGCTTTGTTATTCTGTTTTCTGGTACAGGCTCAAAGCACAATATAGCTTCAGTAAAACGAGCAGTTTAGTGCACCTGGAAATGTGATGACTTGCAGTTCGTGTCGTACACAGCTTCCAAGAGTCAGCTGACAAAAAGCGTTTCTGTACCTTGGAAAGAAAAAAATGTATACTTGGAACATCTGTTTTTATAAAGCTTTAACTCTCAACAATAGTTTTTTCTTTTGAATGGGTAACTCGCACAGAACATGAGGGTTTTTTGCATCTCCCTGTTTAAAACCTCTTAAAAATAGTCATTATTTCTCAGATGGGATTTTTTTAATATAAGTATTCATTTTGTTTATATATTTATATTTGCTTATATTTAATGTTGTCTTTTGGAAAGAGAGAAATAAAAAGAAGGAAAATAAAATCCAACCAAACAAAAAAATTGAACTGAGAAAAATGAGCTAGTGCTTTACAATATTTCTTTTTGATTTCTGTTTTTGAGGTGCCAGTTCAGGTGGGATTCCTAGGCAAAAAATGAGCCATTGGCTCTTGACAGTTATCAACAATCTGTTAGTTATCTTTTATTGTTTTCTAACTATTAATTTAGTTCTTTTGTTATAATGTGTAGTAAATCTCAGTACAAGTTGGTAAAAACTAATGCACTAACGATTTATTCTGTATCTTTTTTCTAACTCGTTTGCCCTGCAAAAGCTTTGATGTGATATTTCTTTGTACACTATTTTGATCGATTTGAAATAGTCTGCCTCCAGAAACTAGGTGATTAATTCAAGCTTGGTACAGGACCATTTATTTTCCTTAAATATGGGACAGTATTGTCATATGTTTAGCAGCTCTCTTGTTTCCTTCGGAGCGGGCTGTATTTCAGTGGCTGGAGATCCAGGACTACACATTACGGTGATGGTGTTCATCACAGTGGCCCCTTCTCTCTTGTATGTTTGACCTGCTGTCTTCCTTACTTCAGAGATGTATGCTGAATATGGCACACATTTGAGAGCACTCACTATGGGACTAGACAGAAGTTCATGGTGTACTCCTCTCATTAGCACTATATCTGAGGGATTTTTGCTGTTAGGACCATGGGCTTATCTGTGGTTTGATAACCTTCTCCCTGTGTCCCTGTGGTCAAATGAACAGTCACATCTGCCTGTGGGAACCAAAGGTTTGTA
>KL286592.1:0-26374 GCA_000699545.1 Podiceps cristatus | reverse complement strand
AAAGGTTTTTTTTTTTTTTTTTTTTTTTTTTTTTTTAAGAGCTTTAAAAGTTTTATATTAGACAGGTGTCCTCTTCTGGATCTTGGTGCGCTGTCGAACATGTTATTGTCAGCTCAGTTAGTTTATGCTTACTGTTACTGCACTGCGTAGCCTGGACAGCATTCACAATCCGGCTGCCAGCAGAGCTAAGGGAGAAGGAAGCTCTGAGTTAGGTCATGACAAGCAGTGTTGGTGGACAGCATCCCGCTGGTGCAAGCGTCCCGTGGGCATGGTGCCTGTTCTCCAGGAAATACAGGAGTTGCAGGTTTCTTGTGTGTCCCAACTGCAACAGTAATCTCTTCTAGTAGGGCACAATTAAATTGTATGTGAACTTTTCTTTTACAAAGGACTACAGAAATTCCTTTTGGAAGTCTTTAACATACTTTCTGTTAAATTAGGGATCCCTGCTTGCAAGAATTGTTTGATTTCGCATTCTTTGTATTTCTAGATTTTTTGCAGCGTCCAAAGTGGCATTTCTGTGTCTTTGAGCTGAGATGCGTGCTGTGTATTTTATACAGCTGGATAGTAGCAAAGAAGACTAGCTAATTCTTAAAAATCCCATGATTATTAATTCTTTGGTTTTATTTACTTTTGAATGCCTTCATCGTGGGTAAACCAGATATTTCCTTTTTGTATTTTTTTCTATGTTGAAGACTGTGAAATGTGTAGATCTGTAGGGAGTTGTAAGCATGATATGGCTTTCCACATAGCTGTATGCACCTTTGTCTATTAAAAAAACCCAAACTGAAATATCACCCAAAAAAACCCTAAACGAAACACACATGTGGAGGAAATAAAGTTTCTTTACTTGCAGAATGCAGAATAAGAGTCCTGCTTTGTCCCCTCTGCTAGCAGCAAGGTAGCCCAGTCTTCATGGACCTACTAAATCCCAACTGCTTTCTTCTGAGACTTCTAGTAGCAGCAATAGTTGATACTTCAGGTGATGTAGGAAAGTGTTCAATGTATTGTCACTGTGACAATCTCTTCACGTGACTTCGAGAGCACAGATTGCAATTGATCCTCTTGTGTCTCTGCATCAGTCTTGGTCCGTTGCCTGCGAGTGATCTGTTAGACATGAGTAGGTGGTCAACAGAGCAACTGCAGTTTAAAATAAAATGGAGCCAAACCCAATAAAAATGTCATATATGTGTTCTGACACATGGAAGCAAGGAACCAAACATACTAAAGGGAGAATAAAAGTAGCAAATGTCTAACGTGTGTGTTCTAATCTTTTGACTGTTTTGAATAAAACCTATTATTTTATTACATAAGTTGGTCCCTTGGATTTTCCTTTCTGAAAAACTTAGGTGGTCTTTGGATTTGTTTTCTTGTTTGGGTGACCCTTTGCTCTTTTAAAAGAGGCTGAGAAACACTGCTTGGATCATATTAACATTGCCATATCTTGTGATTCTTATAAGGAAACCCATGAAAGCTGTAATCCATGTTGTAGCTGCTGCTATTGTGTAAATATCCAAGAATCTCTAGTTTCAGTGTTCCTCTTGTAAAGAAAGAGGCTGGGAAGG
Organism: Podiceps cristatus; assembly: GCA_000699545.1. Classification (NCBI taxonomy): domain Eukaryota; kingdom Metazoa; phylum Chordata; class Aves; order Podicipediformes; family Podicipedidae; genus Podiceps; species Podiceps cristatus. Next base: position 24,812 of record KL286592.1, on the reverse strand, counting down.
GGCTGGCTTCTGGCCTGTCTGTAGAGAAAGATTTAAAAACTGAAATTGTTTTCCTCATCTGTTGTCTGCTATCCCAAAACTTTATTAAATTCCCATGGATCTTGCCTGGGATTATTCAGATACAAAAAAAAGCCTCTCAAAATGTACTTTACCGCAACAAATAATAGTTAAATTGCACACTAGATGCAGAGGGATGTTTGGTTTCTTCAGTTTATATCTGTCTTTCTTTTTTTGGTCCTAAGGTAGATGAATGTGTAAGAAATACAAACTCTTCTTCCCTCACCCCTGAACAAATTACTCTCTCTCCTTACCAGGGCAAAGCCTTGTGTGAGAAAAAACTGTTTTCACCAAATTCCCAAATAATCTAATTTCTTTAAATTGCTCCTCTGTGGAGACGTGCTTATTTCATGGAAGAAGCCTTGAAAGCCTCCAGGCTTGGGAAGGCTTCAGCTTTCATTGTGGAAAACTGGTGCTGTGCAGTGTCATTCTTGTCTCCTATTTTCAGGGCACTGCTAAAATTTTAACATTATGAAATTATTTGTTTAGTAGGTGACTAACTATACTTAGGGCTCATTTTGGTCTACCATGTTTAAACGGACTGAGGCCAAGGGATGTGCAGTTTACAACTTTATGGAAACCATGAATTAGGGTTAAATACATGAATTAGTTTGTCTTTCAATTGGAAGGCAGTCGTTTGAGAGGGTGGAAAACCTGATAGGCAGTTCAGAATCATGGCTTTAAACATGTTTTCTTTAGTGCTATTTCATGTATACTTTGCAGTTTTGTTCATTCAGCAGAAGAGACAATTCTCGTATTGCTAATTGAAGGAAGGTGTAATGTGTGTGTGTGTGTGTGTATATATATATACACACACACATACCTATCTTTCCCACAGGACAAAACTAGCATAGTTTGGGCAAATCATCTTTTAGATGAAGACCCTTTTGTTCTATTAAACTGGAATAATTCTTGAGTATCTGTGAAGAAATCTGTATCTTTCACCCCTTCACAATTATAGCAAATGTAATGGTTAAATTGTAACATAGTAGATAGTTTTCTAGCCACTAAGGAGATTATGTTAATCTAAAATATTTTTTGTTATGTAACTACTGATTTTAAATTTTCTAAAATATTTTTTGTTTCGTAACTACTGATTTTAAATTTTCTAGTATAAGAAGCCTGCTTTGTTCACTGGAGGATAACAAAGGGATTGTGATTATGTGTTTTATGGCTGTATTTTGTAGCCATGTTTCTGTGATCATGCAGATGAAATTGTAATGTCTGGCCAGAAAGAGACCAGAGGAGATTTTTAGGTAAAATTTTGCTGTCAACATTTAAAAGTAAGTTATGTCCCTCCTTTCCAAATAACAGATGGAATTCAGTTACTTAAGAAATAAGCTGCTTAAGTAAAGTTTTTTCTTGCATAGTAATGCAACAAAGCAATGGGACTAATAAACTTAGATTTCTGTTCATGGAAAACCACTCTCATTTCTTGCAATAGAGAGTTTTATGTTCTGAGAATAACCAAAAAGCAACACCTGAGGCCACAGTAGTGCTGATAGTATTATAGCTATATGCAGGCATTACCCACTCACGTTTTACAAATGCCTATTTTCAGAGGCTGGTACCTCTGTATTGGCAATGTCTATGAAGATTGCTTAGCATTAATTTGTCCTGAGGCATTCAAATGTAAGAGCAAATTTCTATGTTAATAGTGAAGTGGCTGGTAATGAGGTATCTGTAAGTAGTTTGTAGTATATTACTCTGTGACTAGTTAAACTGAAAATTGCATACATCGTATAAAAGTGTGTTTGGCAAGTGATTAGTCTGTCAGAGAATCATGCTGGGATGTATGAGTAGGAGATAAATGAACTAAATTATTTAAAGAACCAGCATCTGGGCCAGTGCTGTGGCTATTTTGCAAGTGAACCTTAATTGTGGAAGCCAGGAGTCATCTAGACCCATCAGGCTTTCAAAGCAGAGTATTTTAAAAATGGATTTACTTACAATTCTGTTGAATATTGTAACAGTTCTGTCCTAGTTTTATTTAAATAAACTCTTTGTAGCTGGTCCTGGAAGACCTGGGTAGCTGCAGTACCAGCAATATAGAACAGGCTGTCAAGAGAAATACTGTGAGACAAGTTGTAGGTTACGTACTTTGGAAATCAACTTTCTGGTTTCCAAACTCTTAAGTGAAATGTTGAATTATTATTTTTTTATTATTGATCAGTGATTGGGCAGGCTGCTGACTATGTCTATGCTAATTTGAAAACTGTTGTATAAGATGCTTCATGTTACTACACCTTTTCAGTAAAGGGGTCTTAGTCTGTAGGCAGTACTTCTGCAATTTCTTGAATTATCTTGTGTCCTGAGATTTCACCCCTGTTCTATCTTTTTAGTTCTTGCTTAGAGCTAGTATGTTATAGTAAAGAGCGATTTTATTTTATTTAAGGCTGAACGGAAAGTATGGTATTATGGAGTAGCTATCCCCAATCTGTACATTTTACTGTTGTCATTCAAATTTGCATAAAGTAATTAAGAGAGGGCTAGAAATGTGGACATTCAGTACCTAGGTATTTTTTTGGGCATAGTCTTTGTTTTATCTGAATCTCCTGCTGTCTAGCAGAATGTTTTAAGGAGTAACAAAATGTGTTTTGATATCAAGCCTAAGCATTCCTTTCTGTTAAGTTAGAAGGTGAAATTGTATTAGTGTAAAAAGTTGTGACGTTAATGACTAGGGCCAAGATAACTATATATGTGTGTCAGAAAGCAGCAGACACATCATGGTCTACTCTTCTCCCTTTCTATGCGAATTGAGTGCATAGTTCAGAATAGATTATTTTCCTTTATTCCTGTTGAAATGGAGTTTCAACTGTGATAGATACCAATCTATAAGCTGCTTATAAATCTCTTCATGTTATTTATTTTCATTGCACTAGGAAAATACATGCAGTTATGAATTTATTATTAAGGTTGTGCTTTCTTTGTGGAATTATGGAGTGACAATATAAAATTAAAGAACTTTGCAAAATGTGGGGTTTTTTTTCCCAGGATTCTAGGAGAATATCTAACTGTTGAAAGGCTTCCTAGTGCATTTCGGCATGTTGTAGGAACTACACGAAAAAGTTTGTTGAAGCCACCAAAGAAGTAGGGAGAAATGGGAAACCACATCTAGAGTGCTAATTGTAAACTATTTCAACGCGTGCTCTCTTGCTGATGAAGTGAATCATCTGTATGAATATATTCATGTGGTATTTTTTGATGAAATGTTAATTTTTTGCTTTATTAGCAATTCTATTGTTTTGCAGCTTTTCATGAAGTATATTTGTTGTAAAGAAAGCAAGCTGAAATAAAGCAGAATGCATAGAAGACATGTTATTGTAGTTCAATTACAGCTTTTGGTTAAATTTTAACCACGATGGGGACAAATGTTGGCATTCTGTAAAAACTTTGTGGGTGTAACTTCACGTCTAGCACTTGGAAATACTTTGAGACTTGCAAAGCTGGGGAAATGCCAGCAAGTATAACACAAGCTACAGGAAAAAGCTGACTCATTTCTTTGCCTTGAAAAGCCTGCCAAAGATAACAAAGGTAGAGGTTGCTTCTGTTACTACTGGGGCACAATTAGTAATTTTTTTATTTAAATGTTATTGCATTCATTTAAACATCCAAACCAAATAATATTTTTTTTATAACTTAAACTCATAGCAGTTGTTACTTGTTAAAGTAATGGTTTCAAAGTAGCTGTGTATGTAGGAAGAAGATAGTATATCTTGTTTGTAAAAAGCTGCTGGTCTAAAATAATTGGTATTTCTGCAGAAGGTTTTATGGAATTTCTTGTTTAGAATAACACATTGCAGACTTGCCCGTAACAGGCAAGATTTGATAGCTGCATAAAGCTGCACAGTAGCCATGTTCCTCTGCTTGGGAATCTCGTAAGACAATCTCGATGCCTTGGGGCAGAAAGAAGTGGTTGTATTACAGCTGATTTCAGTAAACCTTTATTTTATTCATCCGGATCGACTGCAGTATTTGACTGATTCTTGCAGTATGTTTTTATCAGCATCAGTTAATAAAAATTTTGCTGTTTGTTCCCAAATTTTCTAGTTTTTGATTGTTCTAAACTGATGACAAGGAAAGTCTATGCATAGTCTTATTTGTTATCCAGTTTCCTGAAATCACAGTATCAGCAGGTCAGAATAAATGTTTTGGCATGTCTACACCTGGCATTACACGTTATTATCAGTTCTGTTAAAAATACAAATCCAAATTATTGTTTGTCAAAAAGAAAGTTATCAGGGGAGCATTATTTCAAAACATTTACTGTTATTACTGAAATATATGCATATAGCAGAACTCTGCAAGTTAGTTTAATTGTGAGAAATGCCTCTATGCTTGAAAGGAACTAATAAATCTTTGTTCTTCTCCTGTTTTGCCTTGCTGTTGTATATAGAAGTATGTTTCTTTGTCACATAGATTTATAGTTTGGAAGCAATTTAAAATTCACTTTTGATTTTTTTGGTCCTTTTGTGCATGTTTTGTCTCACTAATGCTTTCCTTTATACCTTATCATTTAATTATTTGTTTTTCCTCTCTGGATAACACTTGTTCAATTTTAGTTTTTGTTTCCCTTTGTATTTTTTTTTTAAGCTCCCCATTGTAGAAAGCCTTTGGAGTTTTATCATCCATTTACTTTGTTTGAATACCAAATAAAATAATGGATTTTAAATCTTTAGGATAAGCAATTTATCATCTGAAAGCAACAAAATTAGGGTAAGAATATTGTATTTTATTGTATTTCAGGGGGAATGTGACATTTAGTCCAAGTTAGGATAGAATTAATTGCATGGAACTACAGCTGTAAACAGTAGCATGAATGACCCTATAATATAAGAAATATTTTTTCTAGTGTATTATAAATTGCTTAATGACGGCCTCTTAGTATATTTCATTACACTTCTATCTTTTAAAAAGACATGTTTAATTTATTTAAATTCAACAAATCTTGAGTGATCCTCAAGCAGGATGGATTGATCGCACAGAGGAATACTGGCTGATACTTCTAAAATATAACAGTTACCATTTTTTTGTTCTACAGAACTCAAAACCACAGCACGTTTGTCTTGTGCATCATCTCTCCCTCTATATTGAGTTTTTGTATGTGGGTTTTGGTGTAATATTCACTTATGTAATCACACTGAGAAATAAATCCAAGATTAAATGCTGAGAGGGTCAGTCAAATATTAAAATAGGTTTCTGTTTGAACAACAAACAACCATTTTTTCAGTTATATTTCAAAATACAGTCCTGTGTTTTGGAAGGGCTAGCACCCCTTCCTTTTAGATGGTGAGCTGTCTTTACTTCTAATGTAGAAAGCAGCATGGGATATACTTTCTGAATTTGTGATTTGAAAAGGCAAAATGAGCAGGAAAGACAGAAAATGTGGAACTTCGGTGTTTTGGTGGTTTTTGTTTGTTTTGTTTGTTTGTTTTGTAGCTTACCAGACATTTTAAACCAAAAGTAAAATCTGAGTTGTAGCATTTGGGGAAGAATATACTTTTTTTTTTTTTTTTTTGAAAGTCAGTAAATGAATCCTTTCATCAGAGAAAGTTCTTACTGAGTTTCACAGGAATAGTTAAATATACGAGGCTGTTACATTAAGTGGAATACAACAAAAAAAATGTAATTACTAGAAATCTGAATGTGTCGGATCTACAGAAAATCAGGGGGTTGGAAGAAAATGTCCCATGAGCAAGTTGCTCAATTGTATCTCCCCATGACCTTCTGAAGCAGTTGGTGCTGTTTGGTTGGACATCTCTGGATTTTGGATGAAATCATCTGCTATGGCAGTTCCTATGACCCGGTGTCTGTCTCATTCATGTATTGTGTTTGTTTAATAGAAACCTTCTCAGCTTTTAGCTAAACATACGTAAAGCTCTATGTGGGCTTCATTAAGTAGACTGAAGTGGTCTTGCTGAATTCAGTCAAACCCAAATAAGGCTTTTAAAATTCTGTGTGAGCTGATTCATACAGAAATAACTGTATCAGCTTAATACAACCAGTACACGTTTATCTCAGTGAAACTCATGCAGTTTTCACATGTGCACGGTAGTTACAGCTCTCTAGCCCCTTCTTCTGAAAGGGTTCTTCCAGCATTGTGCTGCTTGAATTCACTTGCTTCTTTTGCTTAGAGATGTGTTTTCTAATACTCTGTTTTGGAAAGTTGATCTTATGTCATGCTTTGTAAAAGCTCTTGCTCTTCATTGGGGTAGAGATTTGAATGAGGAAAGTTCTAAAGGATCTATACCTAGGGGAGGGTCTATATCTGTTGGCCAAAACCATCGAGTGGTATGGAAATTGGAAAGCCTTTAACTGCACTTTTGCCTGGGACTGCTTTTAACTCATAAGATAATTTGCCCAAACATTGCTTTTAAATTCTGGAAATTTAAAAACAACCTCCCATCTATAGTTCATGAAGAGCAAGGAATTCCCCACCTGGTTTGAATATATGATCAGTATACATAGACCTCTGCTTTTAAATAATATGATCGGTAAATCCAGTCTGTCTTCAAACTTTGTGATAACCACTGAGTATTTTAAACTCGAGAATTTAATGTTTGTGCTAACTAAAATATGACAGTTCATAATTATTCATAGGCCCCTCATTCCCCTGGTATGAGTATTACTGTAAGAGGTGCTTAATTGCTTTTAATTGGTTAGTACTATAATTCTGTATTTTGAGAGAAGTCAACATTGTTGCTTCTTCAGAGAACTGAGAGATGGCAGTTCTTGATTTTCTCTCTGTTTTGTACTCACAAGATAGTCACATTTAGTCAGAACTGACTGATCGATTTAAATTAATATTGCTTTGAGGAAAAGCTTTACATTTCACAGTCCACTTTACAATGTTCTTTAGGCACTTAAATTTCAGTCTGTAGAATACTGCAGAGTTTCTGGATTGCCCAAACTATTTATGAATTTGGTAACCTCTCGTTAACCCTATTGCTCTGTTGTTTCCTATGTTTGCAGGAAACACAAAGGTTGGAATTTAATATATTTTGATATTGTAATTTGGAAGCTTGCTACTGAAACAAGCATCAAAAAAAGTATTATTACTTTGAACCTTTTTAATTGGCACTTATCAGTCCAGTATTATCTCATGTTCCTGTTTTCCCCGTTCATTTAAATGAACATGATTCTCAGTGATGTTTATCAATATATCCTATGCTGTTGGATGATGGACTCACAGAGGGCTTGAGACTGGGAGATATTTCTGGATGTCAGTCTGGTCCAAAGCAGGTCCAATTAGATCAGTACATGCAGTGCTTAATAAATTCTGAAATAAACTGTTTCAATTCCTGGGTATAGGACTCATATCTCTAAACAAAAAAATATAAATCAAGAATAACTAAATTTGGCTTATTTCCTAAAATAAATTGTGGGCCTGGTAGTTGTTTGAATGTTTTCATCAAAACAATAATTATGTCATCGCTTTTATTCCTCTGTTCCAAGTTTGAACAGTGTTATGGTAGAGTTTGTACATGGATAGCAATGAGACACACTTAAGATTCTTGACTTTGGGAAAAATCTTACGAAACACCTGTAATTTTCCATTTAAGGTAACCTTCACTCTTTAAATAGTGATAGCATTAGAAGAGGCAAATACTGTCGAAGCTGTGGTACCCAGTGTCCAGCGGCGTCACTCGTGGACATGCGGTGTGAGAAGAGTGTGAGCACGGAGTGCTGCTTCCCTGGTAGCACGCTCGGGAACAGATTATTGGGAGGTGAAGAAGTTTTCTGAGCCAGACATGGTATCTTTATGTTTTATAACCCATGAACAGATTTAATGCACCTGTTATTAAAATTGTTTCAAAGGCAATGCATCTTTTAAATTACTGTGTATTAGTCACACAGGCTTTTTTTGATTATCAAATGATCCCTTTTTGGAAAGACAAAAAAATTTAATATCTTTGAATATTTGCTTAACCATAGAGACCTGATCCTCTCTCAAAGGGGACTGACATGCGGGAAGAACAGACTGGAACAGATCTTGCCTTAGTACTTGTTCTATTTAATTTTTTTAATTTTTTTTCTAATAGTCACAACCTTCCTCCTATGAAATTCTAAAGCAGATGGTTGTTCCTTTTTCTTATTTTCTTTGCAGGGTCTACTTATAGCTGTCTTGTAAGAACACGGATATTTAATATTTATGCAATATCTACATGTGCACCGCTACCATTTGCCGTATACATAATTTTAGTCTTCCATCTTGCTTAACAAACAGTGTCCAGACTCTTTATTTTTACAGTGTGGTTAATAGAGGTCTTTCCATCAAAAAAGTACATAATGCTGCTGCTGTTTTTTCTTAGTGCTGTGCCCCTTAAATGTCATCAAGTTTACAAAACTGGGGATGTGAACAAGTGAGTTATTCAGTTTTAAAAAAAATAGGTTGGAGCCTCTGTCATATTTAACCCCTCTAACTAGGCTTAGAAAATTTTGAGTTGATTTAATCCCCCGAGACTGAGACGTGAGCTTTGACAGAAGTGTGGAAATGCCATGCTGTGCTATATTTCTTCGTAGCTCAAGCAGCTTCTTTTTCTCTGAGTAAAGAGAATTCTGTTGGACCAGCAGATCATTATTAGTGTAGGTCTTGTGGTGCAAAACCCGTGTTTGCTCTCCATATCCTAGAAGTGGAAAATATAGGATGTTTTTGTCTTTCAACCAACTTTACCTTTTGATTGTCAGGAATTAAAAGTTTCTTGCTGAAGAGTATGGGAAGGGGAAGCCAATCCAGAAAAACTGAAACAAACCAAAACCTCCTACTCTTTCCTGGAGGTTTATTAGATGAACATGATCAAGAGCTACATATGACTGCAAAACCCACAATGATGATAAACAAGACGCACTGTTAAAAAGAACCCCCTGATTATTGCATGCATGGTGGATAAACTGATTTAAAAACTGATCTGGTTCCTACCAGATTTGTTTTCGTTGTAATTTGATACAGTCTTGTGGGTAGTTGCAGTAGCTTATGGATACCTGGGACCCTTTTCTTTGTCTGCTTTTTTGCTATTGTTTATGCAATATTTGTTTCAAAATACATGATAAAACTTATTGCCATATCACAGTTACTTAACTGAGTTCAACAGTAATACTTTTTGACTTTATGTAGACTTAACTAGTAAAGGAAATTTTATGAAATCATGTTTATATATTCAGAGAAAAAGAATACATGGCATTTAAATCTTGATTTCGTCTGGCTTTGTGTTTATTAAGGCCTTACTTAAGCTGCATTTTTTAATGTCAATTTGTAAAAATGATGTTGGTGGATGATGACTGTCCATAGTTCAGTTGTAGTATATGATGTTGTCCTCCCCGAGTACAAGGGAATCTATGAGCTTCAAAACGTCGGCATTCTCCTCTTCCTCAGGGAGCAGACGCTGCTTCACCAGGTATTCTGGCCAACAGGTCAGGTGTATCTGACATATGAGAATGGATATTAGAAGTGGAGATAGTAGAAATGCATGAGTTGCTGCTGGTGCAGAGAAAAGAGAGATTAGTGGGATGCTACAAGCTCTCTTTAATCTCACTGTTAAGGCTAACAAATATGTGCCTGTGAACACAACAGTGGTTATAAAGATCATCAGAGAGCAGAAATAGAACTAGTCTTTTGAGGTCTGTTTTTTCTCCTCTCCGGATTTTTTTTAATTCTTTCTCATTCCTTGTCAAATTCCCTCCTATGCTATTCCACCTTATCTGCCCACTGAAGTTAGGTAGGGTTCTGATGTCTTTACTCCCCTATCTTCTAACAATAATCAGAACAAAGTTTAATCAGCTGAGGAGTAAAATGTGTAAGACATCTTCACCAGCTCAAGTGGTATCTCTTTCACTGCCCCTTAAACCTGAAAAATCCTAACGACGAGATGATTTTAAAGCACTTTTTGGTGGTATAAAGCAGTCTGAAATAAGTTGTTTTCTAACTACTATTGAAGGGAGTCTCATTTGTTTTCCAAGTTTTTTCCTCATCCTGATTTACATATAATTCAAAGTTTCTACAAGCTTCTATAGCATCAGATGTGCTGGAAATGCATTAAAACTTTCTGCAGCACAGAATGGAGCAATACTGTAGCAGCCTGAGAAGACAGTTTTATCCAACGTGGGGTTTTGAACTTCCGCCTGGGGTATGTTGTGGCTATTTTAAAAATAAAGCATTTTAATATGAGATAGAATTCATTAGGGTATTTTTATAGTTAATAATGCCATAATTTCAAATAAGACCAAATCTGAATGCAGCTTGCCAGGTTTGTACTTACACATCTGTAAGTAATATTTTGTTTATTCTGATGATCTGGACGGCATGGGATGATACTTAACCGCGTAAACCTTACTTTAAAAATACTTCCCTTTCTACCTGAAGGTTGTTTGAATTTTGGGGGTAGTTGTTTCTGTGATTCCCTGGCACATGAGGACTCTTAAGAGGCCAGACGGCACGTGGGTGTGTGAGCTAGCAGCAGGTTGTCTCGAAGGTGTAGGTGTGATGGAGGCCCGTGTGCTGTTGAGTAGCCGTTTGCGCTGACTTCAGCAATTCCTGAACGCTTTCGCCTTACAGCGTGCAGTGTAGGTTTGTAGGTTTGTGCAGGTCTGATGCTTCTGGGAAACATTAGATTTTCTGTGTGCGTGCTGTCTGGCTGCCTTGTCTGTGCACAGTTAGCTCGATGTATTTGAAAGCAGTATGTTTGCTGTATGTATGTACAAAGTGTTAGATTTCCGAAGTATGGGCCGTGCAGTTTATTCCCATGCGTTCTACCTGGGAAATCCTTCGCACACATACAGGAGTCTGAGCTACAGTTCACGTTCATTTTCGCTTGGACATGGTTTTTATTTTATGCAGGTACTTTAATGACAATATCGTTTACCAAGAATATTCACTGAATGGAGAACATTTTATGGCCTATTTTAAAGCAAATTAATCACTCTTAAAACATATTATAGAAGTTCTGACTTATTTTTGTTGTTCTGTATGCTTGACTCAAATTTGTTTTCTCTTTTCAGGCAGCTATAAATGGTGTAATACCACAAGAAAATGGCATTCTACAAAGGTAAGCACAGAAGGCTGGAGTGGTATGCACAGAGAACAATGCTGGGTAATAGTTACATTTTTTGTTCCTGAATCCCGAGAAGATGATGTCATTCTCTTTTTAAAGCAGTTTCTGGAGACACAAATTCAATTTCTGGCAAAACTAATTTAACATTCAGTTTTTCCCATACTGATGGAGGACCAGCTTGAACACTTACTCAAATTAGTTGAATTTTTATTTTGAATTCCTTGGTTGTTGGGTCATTCTGTGTAGCGTTGTCTCTTTACTAAGTCTGGATTTTGCTGTGCTTTCTTGGATGTCAGGACTTGGGTTTGTTTTGGTTTTGGGTTTTTTCCCTGGTTTTTGTGTTTGTTTTTTTTTTTTTTTCCTGTTTGTTTGTTTGTTTGGTTTTTTTTTTTCCCCCAAAGATCTAAAAATTTGCAAGGCAAATCCACAGATGTTCTTGGCTAAGTATTTTCTTTTTCCTAATGCATTTTTAAACGTATTAATATTCCATGCTTCCCTGTCCCTCTCCCAAAATGTTTCTGTTTTTTTAGTGGTGAGGTGTTTTTTTTGTTTGTTTTTGCTTTTTTTTTTGTTTTTTTGTTTCTTTTTTTTAAATGAATTACAGGAAATGGATACTGTGTTAGATAAAGTAGGGTTGCTCACTTCTAAAAGTAGCTTTACTGATTTTCTTTTAGCTTCTGATTTAAATTTTGGCTTGTATACTGATGCCTAGATATCTTGAAGTCACTGAAGCATGACCTCCTAAGTGCTGATGAGGCAAGTGAAAAAAACAGAACAGGAATTGAGCTACTTGAAAGAGGCAGTAAAATAGTGTTTAAGATTTTGTTTAGAAAATACTCAATGTACTATTTTTAAAAGCTTATTTTGATGATGAAAAAAAGATACATAATGCAGGTAAAGTGGTGTTTTGGCATCTCTGTCAATACTTACTAAAGGCATCATTGAATAGAGACAGTTTTTGATTCAGGCTAAAACCTTATTTGCTCAGTAAAGTTACTAGAGGTTTATTTACCATAAGGCCTAACTAGTCCATTTGAGATCAAGTCTTGGTTATGCCGAGCGTTCTTTCTACGTATATTAGTAAGTCCTGACCTCAAAGCATTTATATGCAAAATATCAGAATATTTGGAACCATTTGGTCAGGGGAAAGGTGCTGGGGAGTAGTTATGCCTGACTTGGATAACAAGCTGGTCCGGTGTCCACTTACAGCATTCTTCCACAGTAATTTAGTCATTTTTAGAAATGATTAGACACTCAAATGTGTCTCAACTATTTTCTTTTTCTTTTTCCCTCCCTTCCAATGGAAGTGGTTTAAAAAGAAGCTTAGAAGACTTACAGGCCTAGTTGCCAGTGGTTTTCAGATGAGGCTTATTTTAGTGATGTGAGGCTTTTTATGTTCCGTAAGAGGTTGCCAGTCAGATAGGTAGTAGAATCAAATAGAATTAATACAATTGGGCTTGAAGTAAGTTAATTTATTGGAGGGAAAAAAACCCTAAACCAAACCACAACACGTTTTCATTTTATAATTCAATTGTGTTGTTTAAAAAGATAAATTAAAAAAAAAAATCCAGTCCTGGGAGTCAGTATATTCATTGCTTCATGGATCTGTAACAAAATGGTTATAGCACTTAATTCCTAGTTGGCCATCAGATTTAAGACAATAACATGTCACTCAGTATTTATACTTTTTAAAATCCTGAAAATAAAATGTTTCCTGCATTCTTTAGACCTCTGCATTGGGTCTTTGACTTTTGAACATGGGTCTTTGAGTGTGGGTCTTTGTAGGTGGGAATTTGTCCTTCTGAACCTGCTGGTGTGAGAAGTGAAGGAGCCCCTTGTTTCACAAGCATAACATGTTTTTCAAATGTGAAAGGCAAAATGATGGGATTTGCAATAGCTGTTTATAATTTCTGCATTTCTGTGACATGCATGCCATCCACACTTAGGTTTTTTTAAGTTTAGTTTTATGCTTTTTAAAGTCATCTCTAGATGACAGATCTGACTTGCATTTCCATTGAGAGTTCTTATAATATCTCCAAGAAGGGCAGAATGCTTTTTTCAAATAAGGTCTGTTTAAGAATGAAATGAGACTAATTACATCTCAGCATTTCCTAAATCCTTCTTTGCTCAGCTTCCATCCTTTCAGTGCATGCATTTTATTAGCTTACACCCTCCATCATGGGATCCTGTGGCTACCCAGCACAGATAATCTTCCTGACAAGAACATCTCCAAGGCAAAGCTCTAGGCTTGCCCTGTGAAGTTGCTTGCCTTCCGCATTTAATTTCTGTATGTCTTAGGGTTTTTTTAGCCTAGAGCAATGTTTGTTAAATTTCATGTTTTGTTACCTTTGTTTCTAATCCCAGTTAAATGCTTCTTGTGGAGAAGCTCATTGAGGAAGATGAAGTGCTTTTGGATAGTAAGGGTTTCCCAGTTTATTCTGACCTGTAATGCTGTATGTATCCTTGAGCCAGGTATTCAGGCATCCTTATATGAATGTCCAGGAGGCTTGAAGGATTTTGAACTTAAAAGCAAGCTAGAATTCAGCATTGCATTACTCTTGTACTTCTACGTATTTTTTGCAATATATACCTCATTATCTTATTTACCTTAAGTAAGTAACTATTTTCATATGTGACTTGTTTACCACTAATTTTGTATTGGAAAATACCAATACATGTGCACTATTTTAAGCTTTATTTCTTATTTTTATTTCCATGTGATACTAGCCCAATGATGTAGAAAGCTAGTTGTCACCATGGTGCCAGTTTTTATATGGCCACAGCACTCCTGGAACAGGAAATAATCCTTCTTCTCAAGATAATTCTGATACTAATTACCTAGCTTTAGCCTGATATAATGGCTTAAATGCTTGTTTGTTATCTAAGCTGTTCTATAGCACTTCCGAGTCACTAGAACGTCAATATTGCTGGTGTGAAAGTTATTTTCTAATAATTAATAAGATACTATTTTCAGATGTACACTATTTCACAGTGTAGTTTATTCAAGAGATTGTGTGCTGTGGACCACAGTAAGTGAATAATACTGTTTGTTTTAGTTTGCTAACTTTTATTTAAACTTACCAAGCTGTTCTGCTTAAACCTTCTTATCTGCATATCTTTCAGTGAGTATGGTGGAGAGACTTTACATGGACCAGCATATGGCCCCACAAGTCATTCTACAGCAGCTTCTTCAACTCCTTCCTCATCCTCAGCATTTCGCCATGTAGTGCCATCTAGACAAATAGTGGAAAGACAACCTCGAATGCTAGACTTCAGGGTTGAGTACAGAGACAGAAATGTGGATGTAGTACTTGAAGACAGCTCCACAGTTGGTAAGGATTTGTAAAAATGAGGTGAAAACTGTTGTGGTAAAATTGTTAAAACAAAAACAAACAAAAAAGACCCAACCCCAAAAATCTAAATCCTAAAAAAAGTAAAGCAAAACAAAACCCCTCAAAAAACCAAAGAAATCCCCCAGAAAAGGCAGCCTCCGCAGCTACTAACCATTTTCAAATCTCTTTGCAGCTTTAAAAAAGCAAAATTTCATTAATCCATTGTAAAGGTTAGTGATCTATCAAATACTTATTTTGAAATCTAGTTTTCTTACGAACTTGTTTCAGAAACAAAATGGAGATTACTGATGAAGTTAAGGCATAAAAATGTAATTTGGGGTAGGATTAGTGTAGATGCAATCTACTAATAAGCGGATGATCTCGGTATTTTCAAATCTGTATGGCGTCTCTGTGTAGGATTAGTGACAAGATTTAGAAGAATTCTTTCCAGTGTGAAGAGCATTGTTGTGTTCTTTTTTTCAATTTTTATTTGACTTGTTTGTGTAAATTAAGATTTCTTTTATAAGTTTTATTGTCTTTATCCTAAAGCTGATGCATTTTTTAACAGCATGTTAGAAATATGCTATTCTTAGTATTGCAGAACATGTTATTTTTTACATTCCCAAACAGTTAATTTACCTTTGCTGAGGAAGAGGTGTGTGTTGGTAGGTTTTTTTTTTTTTTCAGTGAGGACTCTATACAGACCAAATTAAGGAACTATTTGAAGAAACAGTTGATGAAAGCAATTTTTAGTGCTGCAGCCTTGTGTCTGTGGTGAAATTTTGATATTGAAACTTTTGATCCTTATTGCTCTTTAGCATTCGATTTGGTATTGGCTGGTGCCACCTACTGGTGACTAGTTTGAATCCCCGATCGGTGTTTCATGATTTCCACAGCACTGCAGAGTTGCATCCATGTAAGGTGGTTATAAAAGTCTTGTCAAATCAGAATTTTGCAGCCATAGTATGTTTGTTTTTTTTTTTTTTCTTATTAACTTCTTTCGGGTATAAAAGATTAAGCAGTAGGGCAGAAGCAGTCAGTGTACAACTTTTGTTTGAATCAGCATATGAAGATTGAGGACAGCCTTGTGTTTAAAGTCCTGAGAGAAGTGAGCAAAGCAAATAGAATTTCAACTGTGGACTTCAGGAAAGAAGATTTTTGGCTTTTTCAGGGATCTGTTTGGCAAGATCCCATGAGAACCTGCCCTGAGGGCAAAGGGAGGGGCCGAGAGAGCTTGTTGATCTTCAAGGACAACCTCTTCGAAGCATGAGAACAGTTCCAATATGTAGAAAGAGAAGTAAGCATGGCAGAAGGCCAGCCCAGAAAAACAAAGAATTTATGACTAAGCAAAAAGAAAGTTCACAGAAGGTAGAAGGTAGTGATGGGGCTACCCAGGAGGAATACAGAGATGTTGCCAGAGTATGCAGGTTTGGAGTTAGGAAGATGAAAGCTCAGGTAGAGGTGAAACCACTGAAGGATTAGAAGGGCTTCTGTAAGTACATCAGCACGAAAAGAAAGGCTAAGGGAAACGTGAGCCTACTGTTCAATGGTGATTGCTGAACTTGGTCCGTGGGAAGATTATCGAGAAAGTCCTTTTTGAGCATGGAAAAGAAGGTGATTTGGAACAGCCAGCAAGGATTTGATAAGGGCAAATTGTGCCTAATCGACGTTATTTGCCTTTTATAATTTGATGACTGGCTCTGTGGACAAGGGGAGAACAGTGGGTGTCACTTTGGCTTTAGTAAGGCCTTTGATGTACTCTGCTGTAGTTTGAACAGTCATATTGTTAAGATAGACTAGACTAGGTAAGCGGTCTGATAAGGTGGGTAGATAGTTGCCTAGGCTGCTGGGCTCAAAATCTAACTGGTGAACAGTTACTAGTTTAGGGATGTCTCTCAGAGGTTGATCCTGGGGCCAGTGTTGCTTAATGTCTTTATTAAAAACTTGGTTGTTAAGGTGAGTGCTCTTGGCAAGTTCACAAAGAATACCAGACGAGAGGAAGAGGCTGGAAGGCAAGGCTGCTATTCAGAGGGCTCTGGACAGCCTGGAGAAGTGGGCTGACAGGAGCCTCATGAAGTTCAAAGAAAGCAAAGCTGAAGTCCTGCATCTGGGATAGGAAGATTCCATGTTATCCCATCTGATAACTGCCTGAGGGCTGTCAAGTTAGAAAACAACTTCATAAAAAACGGGATCTAGGGTTGCACCCTTGCAGTGAAGGAGGACAGCCACGTCCTAGACTGTTAGAAATAGTGTAGCTTGATGGATCCAAGGAAAGAATTATTCCCCTTCATTCAGCACTTGTGAGACTGCATCTGGAGCACTGCATCCAATTTTGAGGTCCCCAGTGCAAGAAAGGCAACATTCTGCAGGGAGTCCAGCAGAGGCCAGCAAGATAGTCGGGGGCCTGGAGCACATGGCATGGAGAACTGGATTTGGTCAGCCTGGGAAAGAGAAGGGGAGAGGTAAGAGACTTTACCTCTGGATGCAATTAGCTGATGGGAGGACACGGAGAAGATGGAGCCAGACTCTTCTTGGAAGTGAGTGATAAGATGAGAGGCAACAGACACAATTGGCAACATCAGAAATGCCCATTAAATGATTTTTTTTTTTTCTTAGTTGTGAGAGTGGTGAAGTACTGGAACAGGTTGGTCAGAGAAGATGTCAAACTTCCATACTTAGAAGTGTTCAAGAGTCAGCTGACAAATTCTTGCCTAAACTAGTTTAATTACATCTTTGAGCCGGGCTTGGGCTAAATGACCTCCTGAGGTACCGTCCAGCATGAATTATTTTATGACTGGAGTAACTACTGGGAGAAGAGAGCATTGAAATGTGCAAAACGTTGAAAAAGCGGTCTGAGCAGTTACATTGTATGAACACTCCATTCTCTAAGTCAGAATTGTTGATAATGGAATTGCGTATCAGAAATATTCACCATCTTTATTGCTGGCAAAGTCCATTGCTCCAGATAGACACACACATTTGCAGATGCATGCTAGCATATGCACTGTAGATCGAATCAAATACATGTCCAAATTGTCAAATCTCCTGTGATTCTCCAATCATTTATGCTTTATGTGATTTTTCTTTTTTTTTCTTTTTTTTTTTTTAGCTTCATTTGTCCTTTACTGTTTGAAATGTATGTTACAGGGGTAAATAGATTAAAAACGGTTTTCATAGTAAATTTTTCCTTGCTTTTTTTAACTATAATGCAGTACTGTTTGAAATAAATCAGTAAGTATGTGTATTTTCTTTGTTTTCTCTTTAGGAGACATCAAACATATTCTAGAAAATGAACTTCAGATTCCTGCATCTAAAATGCTGTTAAAAGGGTGGAAGACTGGAGATGTAGATGATAGTGTAAGTTTTCAGCTGTGTTTTCAGTTAACTTATTTCAGAGTTTCAAACTGAAACTGGTGGGTGGGGATTACAATGCAAGAATTGTGAGTTTCAAACAGTGTTAGATGTCTTGGGTGGTGTATAAGGAACTCTTAAAATGTTGCAAAAAAAGTCAGGACAAATCACTTTAGTTTGTGTTGTTTTTATATACATCATGGCCCACCTACAGAAAGGATATTATGAAGTTAACAGGAAGTATATCTTGAATCAAAATATTTGGTGGTATTGTAGATAAGTATCAGTAATTAAAAGAAAAAAATAATACATCAGAATTGGTGAATGTTTTATACTTATAATGTTTTTTCTCCCCTCAGACTGTTTTAAAAACTCTACACTTGCCAAAAAATAATAGTCTTTATGTTCTAACACCTGACCTGCCTCCTCCTTCTTCAAGTCATTCTGGGTAAGTCTTTTGGCCATAAATTCTACTTGTATGATTTGTTTTCATATGGTTTATGTAAAGCCATATATATCCTTGCAGGAATCCGTGAACAGTAAATAGCATTTTCACTGCTCTCCTAAGTGTTGGGATGAATTGCCTCAGCAGATCATTATTGAAAAGAAGGTTGTGAAGTTTTTGAAAACCTTGGTGTGATACATGAACCATTATGTACATGCAAAATTTTGCATGTCACAGATGCGATGACTTTAACAAAAATCTAGTCCCTGTCAAAATGAGAGCTGGCCTTTCATAAGTTACTCTGCTTCTGCTTCATAAGTTTTGTTGGTTCATTTAACGTAAACTTGTATAAATCATTGCCAGGAGATCAGAATTTTCTTTCTGAAATGTTTGTTACATTGTTTTATCTTCTTGGACTTTTAAAATGTACATCACTAGGCTGAATAATTAACTTCCTCTAACTGAGCAGGATGTCTTCTAGTACTGATTTGAATACTCAAAGTTAACGGTGAGTGTTCATATGTCAGTGGATATTGCTAAGGTTTGAAAAGGAAACGTTATTTGATGGCAAATGGAACCTTTACTCTTACAATTTGCAATTACTTTGATTTCTTTGGCTCGTTGTCTTTCCTGCCCTTCCCTTCCTCAAAGGCAGGCCTGTAGGAGCTCTTCCCAGGAAAACGGGGATTTTATGTGGTAGCCGGTAGAGGGTGCCCCGGAATTGAGCCTGGGAGAGCGGCGCTGCGGCGGGAGGGCTGCGTTCGGAATTGGCCGAACTACAGGATCGTGATTAGACTAAAGTGCCTTCAAGTTGTCTGAAGAGGGAGTTGTTTTGCTGCTGTTGTGGGTGATAGAATATTCTACAAATGCAGTTGTATTACTGGTGAAGGGAATTCTCTGACAATCAGTGGAAATAACTGGTGAAGTACTTCATATATTACAAAAAGGTACATGTGCACATAACAGTGTAGTCTATGGAGGAAATATGGATGCTGATATGAATTATAAAAATAATAATTAAAAAAAGAAACATTAAAAGAGGGAATAATGGCATTGGAACAGAGGGACCAGAGTGGCGGTGGTCTGTTGTGTGATCTGTACGTGCTTACAGGAGCCCTAGTCGTGCCCGAGGACAATAAGCCATTGTACTTAAGCAGCTAATTGCAGGACAGTGAAAACACTGTTGATACTAATTGGTTGTGGCTTTGTTTTTTTTTAATCCATTTCCAATTTCAAGAATTTCTACGCAGGTAGAACTGTATATTGTAATTTGAACATCTTCAATTCTGGAAAGAAAATGGGTCTGAAGAATGTTGTTTATTGCAACTGCAATAAACTATAGAAGAAACTTTAAAATAGTTCTTAGGCTATTTTTTATTGGATGAACAGTTTAAAAGAAATCTACTTGCTAGTAAAATCAAAGTGGTTGTTACTTTTACAGTTTATACTTGTTTCATAGTGGAGATTAGTTCTGGATATTTTTCAGATAAAGTTGGTAGCTTTGGGATAGCAAATGATGATTAATTAGTGGCTACTTAAACAAGGATAATTTGAAGGCTAGATCATCTCCCTGAAGTCATAAATTCTAGATGAAAGGGGAGGCTTGCCTCCAATTAAAGCATCAATGCAGATCAAAACACATCTAATTGAAGCAATGTACCAAACCCAGTTACACTGTTTACTGCCTACTGTTAGGTCAGTTATTATTCAGATTAGTTTGTTACCCACAATTTTTAAAAGCAGGATGCTCACATCTATTATTAATGGATGTTAAGGAACTTTGCCTCTTACTTTGTGAGTTCATCTGTCATTTTCTTCAAATGCCTTCTATTTTGAACTACAGATAAATAGTTGTGATTTGAGTCTCTCCAGAAGAGTGGTATTTGAAAAGCTTGAGATTTCGGTACATGATATTTTATGTATATGCCCTTAAAGGAGCAATCTGGTCACAGCTCTATAAACTCCAGTTTGTGTTGCTCTTCACTCGAGGGAGAACAGTGTTTGAAACACCCTTTTTCAACGTATTGGTACATAGGCATTGAAGTTTATTGTGACAGACTGAATGGGCTTAGCCCAGAACTGACTGAAAACTAGCATCTAAATGTAATGGCAAACTGATCCTGCAGTTTAAACAAGCAAAAATCTCCTAGGGTATCTTCGTTCATCAGTGGCTTATCTAAAGCTCTAATAGGTAATAGAAACCAAATGAATTACTACCACATGCTAGTAAATTGAGGTGTAAAGATTAAATTTAAATGTCAAATACCACCTGTAGGGTTATATGCCCCACTTTCACAATTTCAGTTGGCAAAGCCATACTTATCCGTGCACGATGTCCAGTGTTCAATGAGCTGTGGACATAATGAAACATGATTTCTAGTCAATTCCTGCCTCATCCCGCTGGCTGCAGTAACTCAGCCCTCTCCCTCCATGCTTCCTGCAATCTCACCTACCTCTGACACTGCTTCCAGTTCTTCCTGTGTATTTTGTAGCACCTATATATATATTTTTTTTTCCCTTTTTTCCCCCTGCATAGACAGTCAGCTTGCCCTGCCTCTATTCTCCAGCTGGTGGTCAGGTAATATTGAAGGAAAGGAGACATCACACGCTGTAGGTAGTTCTGTAATCATTGGCTAGATGTTGGCTGGATGGAGTACAAAAATACTATGCTTGTACTGTAGCCTTTTGCTAAGGTGGTAGTAATTTGGGTCCCTTTCCTCTACCCAGCTGTTGATTGATACCCAGTCTTTGAGACTCTAATAATGCTGTCAGACCTTGAAACTAGTGAATATGTTCAAAAGTTTCTAAATGGGACAAGTGGGTGAGGAAAAACAAGATTTCCTTTGGAAAGCAGCCTTAAAAGGAAAGGTGCCAAAGAACGTCCATCATTTAATTCTCCAAGAAGAGAGATCCCTTGCACCGGCTTTGTCAGATTAGATTCTTTGCTTTCTTAGAGTGACTTTCCTTCCCTTTGTAGCCTCGGGTGCTTCTTGAAAGCCGGCAATACCCAGTTCAGGGAAAAGGTTTTGGAGAATGCAATAGAGCATCAAGAGTGTAGGCATGCGAGTCTGGCCATGGTGCTAGGTCATCCTCAGCATCTCTTCTTTCTATCTTGCATGGTCTGGGAGGAGTTTTTTCCTCAATGTTTTTCTTCAGTTGTCACTTTAATGGATATAATGTATTTTGTATTTATACTTTTTTTGCGGAATAGCTGAAAGTCTTAGGTACTTTATTATACCTGATGAATCATTGGAAAGTTCAAAACAGTTAAAAGCTATTTGACCATGTGCATACCTTTGTGATTATTACAAATAATGTATTTTTGCTAAGTGATTTTAATTTATTTAAGAAATGTAATCATCTGTGTGGATAGGAATAAAAAGCCACCGTCTTCCAAATAATGGGTCCATATATTGCTGAGTGCGTGTGTGTGAGATCGTTGCAGAGGAGTGGTGTCTTGCTGTATGCTATCAACTGTAGCAGAGTGTTAATTAAGAACGATGTAACCTGCAACTCCAATTATTAGTATTGTCTGTTTAGCTGGACAGGAGCAGTGCCTTGCTTTAGTTACTTTGAAAGCTTCAATAAGAATGGTAAGATTAATGTTTTATTTCACATCTGCTCATGAGACAGTTTAAAAATCCTGAAGTTTAAAATGCAATAGAATGTAAACAAAAGGGCTTCTGCTCATTTACATGTTAGCCTGATTTGCTAACTGATTGCTGTTTGAACCTAATCTACCACCTCCTGCTGCATTAGCTACAACAAACATTACATTTACATACTGATTTCTTATTTTGTTTTAATGTAAATAATCTGTAATTACAGTAAATTTGGACTTCTGTTGACATGAGCTTGTATAAATCTGTAAGTTTAAAATGGAAATGTTAATTACCTTGTGTCATACCTATTTATATAAAATTCAGAGATTTTGGGGGGTAATCTTCATGTTCCTGAGAAAGATACTGCCTGATGGGAAATACGGAATGTATTTCATAAAAACTTACAGAACTGAAATGAAAAGGAGCATTTGCTGATCATTAATGAGTATATACTTTTTATTTCAATGCTTAGGATATTACTAAAATTTCAAAGAAAAATGCTATTAAAAAGCAAAGTATTACATCAGAAATTAAAGCATTAAGGCAGTCACTTAACAATAGATATAACCAATCTATTTTATATATTAAGTGTAACAGAACAATAGAAAAGCAGTAAACCAGGAAGCTTTAAAATATAATAAATATCAATCTTAATAACGTCTTGCTTCAACCTTGTGTAGACTGATTGAACAGTTGCTGTCCCCTAAGATTAGCGTTATTTGCAGTTACACATTTTTGGCTAAATATTGTTTCTATTCTTAATTTATTAGACTTGTGGTTTATAAATTGTGCTGTATGGACTAACTAGTGAATAAACTCTTTCCAGACTCTTAATTGAGTTTTGATATTTGGAGTTTAGTGAAAAAAAATTCTTGCAAATTCTGTTGCTTGAAATTTAAGTATCAGTGAGGCACATTTTTGTTTGCAGATTGTAGAGTTTCAACCCCAGGTGAATCCTAGTCCATCACTGAGGTTTCTGTGCATTGTAATATTGCCAATAACCAATGCTATATAGGCAATCCATATGGAATCCTAAATTGGTCCAAATCTCTCTTGCTAGAACTGTTCAGAGCAGTGACTGTGCTCGGGTCTATTTTCTTTTGTCTGTTCTTGGGCTTCTGTTTTGGGTTAGGCAGAGTTCCTCTCATGGAAGATTGGTGTCCAAAAATACCATCAAGTTCCCTTGCCTCCTGGGCCGAGTAGTGAACGTGTAATTGTTCAGCTGAGGCGGGGGGGAAGTAAGGGTGGTATATGACCTATCAGCAAATGCTTTTAAAGCTAGGGTTTGCAGTAGGGGGGAAATGATGCTGATAAGAATGGCCTACTTCTAATCCTGTTTCTAGAATTTGATTTTCTTTTCCCACTAATTAATTCTCAGATTAATTAAATTCTGTTAGCACCAATGGGGGAAAAAAAAATAAAAAGAAAAATCTGTCTTGACTTTAATGCGACCTGGGGTTTGGCCCTGATTTTTTTTTTCTTCTTCTTCTTTTAATGCAGATGTTTCATTTGGAGGATTGTAGTCAACTGATAACATTTGCAGGAAAATGAAACTGCTGCAAACACTGAAGCCAAAATTTTAGAAATGTGCACTGTGTTCAGTGTTCTCAATACAGTTACGTGTACCTAAAAAGAAAAGTAAGCTTCAGCTTACTGCCTATGAGAAGTCTCCTTTAAATACATTTATTTTGTACATTTCAGCATAGCCTTAATGGCTGAAAATACAATTTTAGGGCAAGGTATGTTTTGGAAGCAGAGTTCTATTGGCACAAATAATTTGGGGTAATCTGCCTCCCTAGTTGCTGGAGGAAACAAATCTAGGAGGGGACTGACATCGCTGGCTGTCCAGTGGCGTGTTCAAATCAACCCGGTGCTGCAGCGGAGCGTTGGCACGTGTAGGAAGGCATTGGCACACACTGCCCATCAGATGTGCCCTCAATTCACCCTCCTGATGGCTTTCGAACCTATATGATCCAGGTCTCATGTCTGTCAGACTATATAAGATTTTGATATAGGAGCTCAAAGGATTGGGTCAGTTGACCACTGCATTTCTGTCTAAGCAGTAGTATTCCTCGTGATAATATTTGTCTGAAGAAAAGGTAAACAATTAGCCATGCGCTTTAGTTGCTAACACTTCCAAAACAATTTTTTCCTCATTTTTTTCAAGGAGGTTTGGTTGTGGTTGTTTTGCTTGTTTTTTTTTTTTTTTTTTTTTTTTTTTTTTTTTTTTTTTTTTTTTTTTAGCCAGCTTAATTTTTCAGCCTCTTCTTTGTCTGTATCTGGCTAAGAATATGTGCTGAGAACTTGCTTGTTAACATTTGGCTTGTGTTGTTTAGAAATCTAAAAAGTAGAGGTGTCAGAACTGTTAGTTCCTTCAAAAATTGAGGCTTTTAATTTTAAGGCACTTAAATTAACTGTGTTTGAAGAGTATTTTTTCCTTTTCTAAATACTCTCTGCTGTCACATGCAGCTGAAATAGAGAAGTGGAAAACCTTTCCTATGAACAGATGCTTTTTATTAGCATGCTGTGTTCTGGATAGTACTGAAGTGTGTGTATCATGCATACCTTGAGAGACTGAGGGTTTGATCGAACTAGCCTGTTCCATTCTATGTTTCCATCAATTACAGAATGAAAATGCGAGTCATGTTATCAGTTAGCGTTTACAGATTTTCAGATAGAGTTAAAAATAGCTATAACAGCCTTGTGTGATTCTGTATGGAATCCAGAGCCATTCATGTATGCTGTAATTAATGTTTTCAGAGCAATTAAATATGTCACTTACCTCCAGTATTTGCTGAAAACAAGTAAAAAAACCCAGAATTTGAAAAATCACAGCAGGGTATTTTTGTTGCTACTGAACATTTGCCAAAAGAAAATATGATTATGCTGATGCTAAACTTACTGTTAACAATCAAATTAGAATTACCTTTGAAAATAGGCATACAATTTTTCAGGACTTCCACCCACCCCCCCCACC
>JMFS01125918.1:0-23135 GCA_000699545.1 Podiceps cristatus | reverse complement strand
CGCCTGGCTCCCTTCACCTGAGGCACAAAACACCCTGATTGTTGTTGGATTTGGGATTTTCTTTTTTTCCTCCCCTTTTATTCCTCTATTTTTCTTCTGTTCGCGGGGAAGGGGAGGAATGAGGCCCCCAGCGGGTGCCCCTCGGGGGGGCTCACCCATCACCCATCTACCGGGGCGTCCTTCACCCTCATGAGCCCACTGGAAATGGACTCAAGGAACGCAGCAGGGACGGGTTTTTCTTGGTCTTTTCCTGCCTGGAGGTGGGTTTGGGCACCCACCACCATCAGTGTCTGCGCTCCTGGGCCCTGCTTGCTCATCCCTCCATCCTGCACCCATGTCAGGAATTCTTTCTTCGTCCCTCCATCCTGCACCCATGTCAGGAATTTTCTTCGTCCCTCCATCCTACACTGACGTCAGGAATTCTTTCTTTGGCAGAAACAGCCAAAAATCACCCCCAGCCTGTCAGTCCGCGGCGCTGCTGCCCCCCTCCCTCCCATGAGGGCTCCCCGTGCTTCACTCGGTGCTTATAAGGCACTTTTTGAGCCTGAGAAGGATGATGCAAAGGCAAAGTACTCCCGATTAATCCCGATTGTTATTCATTATCGTTCAAGATATCTTGCATATTAACTAAGCAGGCAGAAAACGTGCTTATTCCCTGCCACCGTTGCTTACTCCAGAGGCGAGGATCCCTCCTCGGGTGGTTTCGGGCCGTGCCGCTCGCAAGGCTCCCACGGCCTTTCTTTGAAGCGATCGCTGGTGGCATCTCGCCCTCTGCTCCCGGCAGGGTGAAACTCCCCCCGATTTGGGCAGCTTTTCCCTCAGCCCCCCCAGCGCCTGGCACGGAGCAGCACCGATGCGGTGGGAGGACAGCCAGCGGCACAGATATCTCTCTCCTCCAGCTCTGATGTCCTTGATGAATCCAAATAAATTGCAGGTGGCTCGGGGGGGAAGTTTGGGAAAGAACAAAGAAGGGAAAAAAAAACCCTGCACCCTGTCTAGAAAGTACCCTGGGTAACACATTTGACAGCGTAATCTCTGCAGAGCCTCCAAGATAGCTTTGTCAGGCAAACAAACTCGCTCCTCTTTTTATCAAATCAAGTGTAGAAACAAAATCTGAAGCGGGTGTGCAAGCGGGAGCGCAAGCGGGAGCAAAGGTGTCAGCGAAGCCAGGCCAGCAGCCACAGCCCAGAAGCAAAGCCCCGAAAATACCAGCCTGTGCCATGTGTGATTTTTCCAATTTTCTCGTAATCTGAAACTTTAATTCAAGTTAGAAAATAAAAACCTCTAAATACAGACAAAATCCTTGAAATGTGTCCAAAGTACCGAGTTGCTGGAAATTATCTCCTTCAGGAGACAAAAGCTTCTTTCCCTTTGGGAATTAAAACTTGTGTTGATATAACATTTAACAAGTACTGGCTCTTCAACAGCGTTTTATGGTACCACCCCTTCTGTTCCCATCGAAGGCACTTAGAGGTGAAAATGAACCAAATACCAATTTTTTCCCCCCCTCTAAGCAGCACCGGCGGCTTCCTTGCAGTTACAGGGGGGGTGTGGGAGCTGTGCGCGTTCCCGGGGCGCTCACGGGTCCCAGCCTCGTCCCTGCGTTACAGCGACAGACGGAGACCCAGGAACGGAGAGATGGAGGGAGGGATGATGGCAGGGAGCGGCGCGGGGCTGCGGGGGGCTCAGCCAGGGCGCTGGAGGGGAGGAGCGGAGTTACCCACCCTGCAACAGGCAGCCCCTCGTTCTACGTCAGCTTTGGGGTTTTATTTAGGCAGCGGAGCGCAGGCGAGTTTGTCATTGAAAGCAGAGGGGCAGGGGAAAGCTGCATTTCTGCAGCGAAATCCCCTGCCCCCAAAAATACAGTTACAGCCTTGAATTCCAACGGACCTAACACAACCAACATCATCCTGAAATCCTCCACAGAAATACTTCGGAGCAGGATCCACTGCTGCGAAGGCGCGTGGCCAGGGAGAGCGCTGAGCCAACCTTATTCCTCAAAATTAGGGGCAATATCGGCACAGTTCTAAGTGGTTTAAACTCCCGGCGTGCGTATTGAGGGCTGCGGGGAAAGGTTGGTGCTTTCACTGCACGGACGTGACAGCGCCTGCGCGGGGCCGGTAAAGCAAAACTCCGGAGCATCAATTCCGACAGCTCCAAATGCCATCGGGACAAAAGTTGACTGTTGCTAAATACATCACCAGGTCTTGCATTTTTGCAGGCAGAATTGTCCCAAAGACCTCAAAGCTGGAATTCTCTCTCCCTAGGCCGTGCAGAAGTCACCGCGTGCTACGTCTGGGCACGACCCTCGGGTCTGGCTGGGGCTGCGGTGTTGCCGTACCCCGGGCACGGTCGCACTGGCCGTGGCTGCAGCAAGTGTGTTAATGAATAATTAATCAAGGTGTTAAAGCAACAAATAATTAATAGAGAAGGATTTTCCTGCAAATAAAACTGATTTTGTCCAAAGCTGGCTGCAGCTTTGCGGCAAGCCTCTGGTCCCAAAGGCGCTGCCACAGCCCCGGGGAGCAGGGACCAAGCCAGCACCACGCCGCAGGGCCCCAGGAACCGCTCCCCGGCTCAACGCCTCGCAGGGGCCCGAGGCATGGCCGTGCGAAGCCCTGGGGTCAGCGTAAAAGCCCTTGCGAGCGGACCGGTGGGTGGGGAAAAGTCTTAAAACCTTGGCAAGTGCCAAGGGCTCAGACTTTGGGGCGGGTCTGGGAAGATGTAGTGGGGGACAAGCCATCCCCGGCTCAGCCGCGGGCAAGTCGCCCACTCGCTCCACACTTCTGCTCTTCCTCCGTCTGCGTGAAAAATGGAGTGAATAAATACAGGAAGGCCTATTTTGCAAACCTCTCGTACCTGTACACATGAAGAGGCTACAACTGCCCGGTTTTTAAACGCCCGTGGTTTCCTCCTTGGGTTGCCCACACCCTTGGTGCGGGGAGAGGTCACCCAGCCACGGGCCAGGCTGCTTCATTTATCAGCGATGTCCTGCGCTCTCGGTTTAATAGATGGTTTGGCTCCAGGATGGCTCACTTGGGGGAAATACCACGGGTGTGAGCAGTAGCTAACGCTCCTGAGGTTCTCCGGACTCGTAAGCCACGATTTCAGATCCGTGTTGCCAGTTATCGCTTGCCAGCGCCGTAAGTCACAAACCTGACGCAAGCGTTGGTCGGAGGGAGGCAAAGGCACGACCACTCTCAGAAGCCCCCGTTGTTCAGCACCCTGCTCTGCGCCCAGTTTACGGCAAGGACATCAAAGGAACTGGGAGAGGATGGAAATAATAGGATTAAGGAAACCCTTCAGTCTTGACACAGAACATCACTCTCAGTGCGCGGCTCACCTGACTGTTAGAGGCGGCGAGAGGAGGCGTTCAAGGGTCGCCGCTGGCCTCCCTGGCAGCCTGCCCCGAGCTTTACCCATTCTTCTAGACGCACCTGAAGTCTCCAAGGCGCTCGGCAGTGAAGGGGTCAGCCCCAGCAACGTGTTCATCCCCCCGGAGTTTTCTCTCAGAAGAGTTTGGTCACCCATTCTCCCACGGGAATTCATTGCTGCTGGCGGCAAACGTCCTCCAGCCTGATTTCTGTGCGGGCATCGTGTTCATGGCAGAGGAACTGTGCCGTCAAGAGCAGGAGCTCAGGCACCTTATAAATGCTTGATAGCTCTGACCACCTCTTCCGAGTTATTATTCTATTAAAAAAAAAGATTTATTATGGTTCTGGATGGTTCAAATTCACCGAGCCCACAAACGTGGTATTTTTTTCTTTCTTATATTGGATGTACCCAATGACAGTGTCACAGCCTTTAATAACACGCTTTAATTAATCCTGGAATTCTGAAGGTGCTGTTATATTCATTTTTCAAAGAGGGGTCAGAGCAGTAAAGAAAAATCTACATTGCTTCTGCAGGGCCACACCACGAGTCTGTGGCAGACCAGGAAATTAATCTCTCACCATTCTGCCAGTTTGACCCAGGGGTGAGAGCAGAGACCGAGCTGAGCTCTCTGGACCGACAAACCCATTTCTGTTATCTGGGATGGCCTTTCCCACCTGCAAAATAGGAGGAGCAGCTCTGAGGCTCTCCGGATGGCTTTGGAGACGGCTGCTGAAGAGCTGCGCAGGGGCTAGACATCACAACTAACCCCCCGCCTCCCGCTTCGCGACGGTTTCACGTCTATGAACGTTTCCTTTCTCCGTCTCTGTAGGAGACGCAGAGACAGACCCTGTTTGGATACAAGTGATTCAAGGAACAAGACGTGAAGAGGCTCCACTCTCCTGTCTGGGTGGAAACAGCTGGTGAACTTGTTCCTCTTCCATCTGCTGGCTCAGGAAGCTGCTCTCAGAGAAGCTTCGCCTGGAAGCAAGGATAAAACCCCGCCACACTCGGTGCTGTGCCCCTCAGCAAGGCAACATCTTAGGCAGGGCCAGGTTCTTCCACCGTTTACACCCGTAATTCGCCACTTCTGCTCTAAGCTCCCTGGTAATGCTTCAGAGGAATACACCTCTACCCGGCCTTTCGCCAACAGCCGTACGGCTTCCTCCACGGACAAAAAGCGTTTGTCAGCCGGCGTCCACATTAAACCCAGGAGATGAGGTGACTGGGCAGGCAGTTTATTTCTGTTTTATTCCAAGAGGTCTGGGAATTGGGACTCCCGGGCTCCGATCCCGGCTGTTTATCAGCTTCTCAGGGCATCCGTTCACGCTCTCGCACAACAAAATCACAAGAGTCCTGGTACTTGCCAACAGGGAGCCAGACACTGAAAAGGGAAGGTAGGGAGGAGGAAGGCAGCAGAGGAAGTGCTTAGTGAGGGATGGAAGCTGGAGAAGAAAAGGGTGGAAAAGCAGGGGCTGGAGGAAAGCTGGGAGAAGCTGTAAAGCTGAAGGAAGAGAGAAACATCTGCAGAAACACCAGCAGTAAGGGCTCAAATGAAAAAAAAAAAAAAAATGAGAAAAGATAAAACATTTCTGGATGCTAAAGTCCGTAAGCAAGAAGGTATGAGGTTATAAACAGATTCTTCGCTCCCCTCCTCTGAAAAGCACAGAGGAAAAAAACTAATGAAATACGTACCAGGGAGGTGGCCGAGGGCAACTGGATCACTCCCACCCCTCCTCCTCGTGGCACCCACCGCTCCTCCCGCAGAAAGGGCAATCTGGCCGTTAACACGGGGGGGCCGAGAGAGCAGTGAGGAAGTCTCCCCTCTCTCCTCACTGCCAAAACCCCTCCCCAGACCTGCCCGTTGACACCTGTCTCAAAACACTCCTCTGGGTGCTCCACCCTCCCCATTCTGTCTGGTCAGACCGTGGCACTGGCGGCAATCCCAGGCAGCCCAAAGAGGCAGAGTTGCCACCCGAGTGATAAACAATAACCCCTTTTTGCAAGGAAATGATAACTTCAGTCCCGCACAACGCGTTCCGGCCAAGCAGAGGTCGCAGAGTAGCTTTGGGGCTCCGCTCCCCATTCTGTCTGGTCAGACCGTGGCACTGGCGGCAATCCCAGGCAGCCCAAAGAGGCAGAGTTGCCACACGAGTGATAAACAATGACCCCTTTTTGCAAGGAAACGATAACTTCAGTCCCGCACAACGCATTCCGGCCAAGCAGAGGTCACTTGGGGGGGGGCTCCGATTTCCACAGATCATGCCATAGCTACCGGAATACCCGCAAAGCAATATCAGCTCTTTACTGTTTAGCTCATCGTAAAATAGATGGCTAGATTTATATTTAACAAGGAAAATGAAGAGGAGTCACCAAGTACTTTTTGTCTAAATACAAATAAAAGGTTCTGCAAACTTTTGCAGTTTGAAAGGCATTTTAATAGAAGTTTGCTGAAACTCTTCTACCAAGTTTTCTTTATGCAGATTTGAAAGAACGCCTATGTATCGTTCGTGTCACTATACTGCAGAGAACATACAGTATTCTTGTATTAAAATGCCAAATAGTTTGATTTGCATCAGTCATTTTGCCAAAGAAAATCCAATAGGGTAAAAATAACCTTTAAAAATACCTTGTTTCTTGTATTTGCCAGTTGAATATTTGGAGCATCACGGCAGAGAGGAATCCGTTAACTCGAGACAGCTATAAACACTCTTAGAATATATTTCTGAAGGCAACCGAGCGAGCCAAAGTATCATTGTAAGTGATCTTCCTGAGAGTCAGACGTTAGTTTTCTTCTCAAAGGGTGGGTTTTTGCTAGTTTCTCCCAAGGCTGTGATAGAATGTCCCGTACCCTTTCGCGGTAAGCCCTCTCTGCTGCTAGACCCGATTCATACTCTCGCTGCTTCTCCTCTTCCTCAGCATCACGGGTCTGCTGTCGATAGGCAATTTGAGCCCTGAGTTGCTCTTGGTATTCTTTTGCTTCTTTTACTTTTCTGGAAATGACATACAAATAGCTTATTTATGAAGTGTGGGTAAAAAAAAAAAAAAAAACAAACAGCTATTATTATTTAATCCATTAGATTTCAACCTTAAAGAACCATTCAAAGCTCCTTTTAAGTGCTAGGAATAAACTTCCATCCCATTAACCAAACGCTACGTGCTAACCTTATGTTCTATCTCCTAAAGCAGATGGCAAAATCGGCGCTTAAGAGAAAAAATGAGCGAGAACCACCCCTTGTCGTCAGCGTTGCCTTCCCTGCCCCTCGCGGTGGCGGTGAGAGGATGGAGAATGAGTGTGTCGGGTCTCAGCTCTTTGGTAGCTCAGGCTCACGGCCGCAGCCACCTTCCACCCGTCTCCGCTCCCTCGTTCCGAGGGTAACAACAGCCACTGCCAAGGGGGAGGGCAGGGCACAGGCTCCTGCTGCAGCGTTGCACTAACATTCTACAAAATGGCTGTCAGAAGAAATCCTTCTTCTGTTCTACCTCGGGACTCCTATATTACTTCCAACTACCTTTTGGAGAGGCGGCGGAAGGCTACTGACATGCTGAGGCGCTTCTGGGAGCCACAAGGACTCACTCAGACACTTAAAATGCCAATGGTCTAGTCAAGACTCGCGTGCCAACGCCACGCGGATGAACCACGCGGCGCTTCCTGACACCGCTGACTGCCGTCCTTGCTAACTGGAGCACAGCCGAAGCGAAGCCCGGCACGTTTCCTGCAGAAGGGTGAGATTTCTGCCACAGCCAGGAGATAGTTACCAATAAAGCCATCGGAGAACACAACCGATACGGGCTCTGGAAGGAGCTACTGGGCTACCTCCCACGGATCGGAGCGGAGACAGGGCAGGAACACCAAAGGGAAGGAGAGTAAGTGGAACGAGGCCCGTTGCCTTAGGCTTTGCGTGACACCCAGAGGAACGTTTCAGCTACTGCGTGTAACTATATTCTCGCCCTGAGGAACGGTAAGGTATGAGAACCCCGCGCAGCTGGGCTGCGGGCAGCAGGCTGGTATTTTGGGGGCTGACTAGACAATCGTTTCAGGGATGTGCCCGGGCGGAGTTTAGCAATAAGCCCCACCGCAGTTGTCCTCCTGGGTAAGTAACCAACTAACCTGTCATTAACCCTCCTCCCCAAACCTCCACCACTCCTAGTAACAGCTCGGAGTACGAAGGGGTGTATTTAATAAACACGATGGATCTAAGTCACACGATGGTCCAAAAAGACCAAAACAGGGATATGTAATGAAACACCGTGATTTGGACGATGAGATCAGAATTAGCAATTTAATAGCAATCGCAAGGTAACAGGGCTGCTATTGAGCAGTTTGAAGCAGAGACTCTGAGCAGAAGAAAGCCCACCCAGTGCTCTTAGAGTTATCTGAAAATGAGAATTAGCCTACTCCCAAGTTTAAAAGATTGATCGGCAATGAAAGGAACTGATGGCAGAAAAGAAAAATACCTTGCATATTTTTCTTCTTCGATATGCTGGAGTTCTGCGATTGCATCAGCTAATAACTTCCTCTCTTGAGCGAGTTCTTCCTGCTCCTTTGCATTTCTCCGCACTGAAAAACCAAACCCACAAACAACGTTTAGGAGGTAACAGCACTGCTAAGCTTGAAGGGACACAGACTGTATTCAAGCCAAGTAGCCTAAATAACAAGCCGGAGCTTTGTTGCTCTGAAGAGGCACAGAAACAATGGCAAGTGTATTCTCAGCTTATTTGTTTTCCACCCTCTCCAAAAAGATTTCACACTCAGAACTTTGTAATATTATAATGAATAACCATGACTGCTTGCTCACGCAACCCTCCCTTTACTAGGCTTTGCTCTGGTGACAGCGGTGGGAAATGAGCGTAAGGAAGGCCCGTAGGAGTACAGTTTCAGGAGCAGATTCGGAGAGAGCAGCATTGTTGCCCGCTCAACCATGCGGCCCCAGCGCGCTGGGCCAGCTGGTCGTCCCCGGAGCAGCGTGCTCCTCTCCCTCTGCCCCTGCCAAGGCTTGCACTCAGGCGGGAGGCTTGGTACGCAGCCTGCGAGCTGCTTTTACTTACGCTTCTCCTCAATCTGCAGTTGTCTTGTATCCAGGACGTCTTTCAGTAGCTGCTTTCTAGCCTCCTTTTCTAATCGCATTTGCTCAGCCTTCTTGGCCCAAACTTTCGCCATTTCTTCTTTGAGGACCTTCTCTTCTTCTTTTTCTCGCCGTTTCTCCTCCTCCAGCTGTTGGGCCAGGTGTGCCAGGTAAGTCTGCGTCTCCTTCAACAGCTCTTGCTGCAGACACACGGACATTTGCAGATCCGAGTCAATGAGTTCCAAAAAGGCTTTCAAAACATGAAGAGAAGTGGAGGTTTGTGGCCAATGCAGTAAGTGGGAGCCTAGAGCTCCACCCCGACCCCAGGCACGGGAAAGAGCTGTGCAGAAGCTTCAGCCCGGCCAGGTGACAGCGCCTGGACAACAGGCAGAACAAATCTAGAGCGCTGCCTTCCCCCGCCGCAGCTCTGCTGCCTACAACGCAGACATCTGACAAACTTTCCACAGCTGACCAGGCAAATTTACCATCACCTGCACTAGAAGCCTTGGGAGCCAATAAACATAATAAGAAATACTAATAAATAACACCACCTCTAATTTTGTGCCAACATCTAACTGGCTGGTGGTTACACAGTAAGTGTATCCATCTTTCCTAAACTACATAAACTTCTAAAATACCTCGAGCAGAGTAATGAAAGCAGCTCCCTGCTCTCTCCAAGTTACCTCGAGACCCGTTTTCACCCCAAAGCTGCACAATCTACTTGTTTTAAATTTAGGAAGTGACAGACACATCCGTGGTCTCATGGGATTTCCAAGATATTTAACAGGACTTTTTGCATCTCTATATCCAGCTATTAAAGATTTAAAACTGATTCTTAGTATTAATGAATTAGAATAAGTTAAATATTTACGTTCCTCTGCAGTTACAAATATTTAAGAAATCAGGTTCACGAAACAAAAAATATTTTTCTAACCTCCATTACGGCCATGCAGTTTAAGGGTGAAAAAGCTCAGGTGATTTATACACAGCAAAATCATCACAGAGGGACGAGATTCCAGGATTTCCTGAGAGCCCCCTTCTTTTCTCTAAGCCCAGCAGCCTTGCTGATGGCAAAGCAGGCTTTAAAGTATTTGCGGCGGTTTTAACAGATAATGGGCTGCTTCAGAGAAGCAGAGCGCTGGCAGGAGAGGCAACAGGCTACGCAACAAAAGAATCAACTTGTGCAGAGAAAAGGGCTTGTCTCTGGTCTCATTTATACTGTGCAGTTCACTAAGGGTCACAAAATTAGTCTAGATGAGGAATTGACCCACCACATCACAAACAAACACTTCCAGTCCTTACTTTTCTTTTTGTTTTCTCCTCAGCATCCTCCTGGGGTTTCAGAGATTTTTCCAAGATCTTCATCTCCAGGGCAAGTTCACCTTGTTTTTCTTCATTAAGACGATTCCTCCTGTCCTGTGCTGCGCTGAGCAAAACATCCCTGCATTCCTTCTGTTTCTGCAGTTTCTCCATCTGAAGTTGTTCATTTTCGAGCTTAAGCAGTTGCTGTTGTTCTTCCTATAACGGTAAAAATAGCCAGCTTGTAAAATCATTGCATAACTTCAGAACTCAGTGATGGCTAGAATTAGTTTCATGGGAACACTGAAGAGCGAAGATAAACGTTTAAAGCCTTTCTTGCCGACATTAGAGAACTAGTGTCATCCATTAGATTTTTTAAACATGAGCCTTTTAGAATATCATTCATTAGCATTCAGGATTTTTAATTAACCCCGTGCACTTCAATACCAAAACACTGGAATGCCTGATGCACCTCAAATACTTCGAGCAGATAGACAGGGTCATCTCTTCAGAGAAGTCTACATCGTTGCAGTACGTACGATCTATATCCAAGTTTTCACACACCACCATAACCACTGACCAGTAACAGAGCCGTGTGTTCCTCCTGTTCCTACATCTATTAATGTCTAGTCAAGATCTAACAGGTGTATGTATATTCAAGATTATTTAGCCAAAAGAAAAAAACAAAACAAAACACACACCCCAAAACAGCATTAATAAAGTAACTTAGCAAAATTCCTGAACATCCTGCATTTGTAGAAGTTTACAAGCACTCAAACACAGTCGTAAAACAGTATGTGGCCATCTTTAGCTTACCTACAGGTCTCAGAAACAACGCCTCAGCGGTCTTGAAAGTACAGTTCTTTGTTAACCTCTTTTTAAATTAAATGTCTCTTTTGTCGTCTCAATAAATATTCTAACGTGCATCAGCAGGTTTGCCATAAACAGTGTGTCTAATCTTCCCCATACGGAAGTACCAGCTGCACCTCCTGCAGAACCTAACTCCTTATGCTGGACATAAAGTGCCCACAGACTCTTCCAGCGTTTCAAAACGGAAGTTGACTTTGCAATCTTCCTGAATTCTCAAATTCACTTTCAGAAGCTGGTAAAAGAGCTTTGAAACTCAGTATATGTTATCTGAGCCACAGAAGAAGTAATCCAAAAAAACCTTTGACCAGTAAAGACAGAAAGTAAGTGGCAATAGTTAGCAGTCTGCTGGGCGAGCTGGGACGCGTCTTGGGCTGAATTCTGACAGCAGTGAAGTTGTAGGAGATGGGATCCACAGTGCCACCAAGGATGGGATCCGTGGTGCTTATCCTATATGAAAGGTTATACGATGGGGTAACGCAACACTGCAAACGTACAAAGAAACTGCTGGCAGCCATCTTCCTGCCAGCCAGGACCAAAGTGCTATGGCAGAAGCTCAGCTGTACCCTTGCAAGCGCTAGACAAAAATAACACAATTTCAATCACCTTCTCGAAATCACAATTCTTTAGCAGGGAGAAAAGACGGGGGGGGGAGGATGGTAGTTAATGTAGATAACACAGCTAATGCAAAAATCGTTGTCTCTGTTCTGTCATCCAGCCTGGGATATCCTGACACACACATACCTTTTATCGTGGCAAAGGTGCAAGTTTTGCTTCACTAACCCACCTATTTCCATTGCAACAAACAAAAGAAACCATCGCACCCAGAGACACTTGGCTGTCCAAGCGTGTCCTTCACCCAGATGAAACCCCTGATCATTAGAGGCTACCGACTCCACACTGAGAAACTTGTAATGAGGCCATCTGGCACATCCCTCTTCCGCTGAAAAAGGATTACGTCGCATTTTCAATACAGAAACTCTCCTTTACGGATGCTTTGAAGAAAGCTTTTTTCAGAGACTAAACCACTTCACCAGAAATTTATCTCCTTGACAGAGCCCAGGGCAGTTGTCTTCAGGGGAAGCTACAAAGCCCTCTATTCTAGTAGCCTTTTTCTGAGGAGGCCAGTTCAGGAGAAGCATTCTTTGCCTGGGAGGTTTGGCAGTGCCTTAAAAGTTGTCACAAGAAAATAATTTCATTCTGCATGTTTTTAAATAAGTGAAACATTACAGTCTAGCTTGGAATAAGGGCTCTACTGTTTTACAGCCAGGATTTCCGGAACTTCAGATTCATTACTGTCATTATTTTTAAAAATTAGTGGAGTATGTATCTTGCCAACATCAGCTTCCAGTGCCTGAGTACCCTGAGTGATCACTCAATTGCTACAAGACTAAGTTGGAACTAAGTAGTCTCCTGTAACTCACAAAGTCAACTGTGAACCAGCAAGCCTCACGAAAGTCAGCACAACCACAGCAAGTGGGGGAGGAGAGGGGAAAAAAAAATAAGGTAGTGGCCAGAACAGTTGGTCCAAGGTAGCCAAACACCCCCTGCAACGTGGTGCCCAACAGGATCTAGATTCTGAAATTCAGGCAACTGAGGCATAAGGAGCTGGGATTTTTCCTATAAATGTGTCTCCTCATGTACGTGGCAGGGGCTCGAGTGCACCAACAGGCTCTGCAGCTTCCCCGCCGGGGCCTGGCTGCCTGTGCTCGCAGCCAGCCCCGCCGCGAGCCTCGGATCCGAGAGCCAGGAGAGCGCAGTGTGAGACAGGGCTGAGAGTCGTCGCTTGGGAGCTAAAGCCGGGCTCAGTCGCTCGCCCTCGTGAGCTACGCTGCGGGCACGTCTGTGCCCGAGGAGGATCCTGACCCGGACTTGCTGACTCGACTTCCTGGCTTGGACTTCATCACTTCAGATCTGCCAAGCGGTTTGGCCTGTTAGATGACCTTGGCTTCTGCGGGCAGACCTGCTCTGCTCCTTCCCTTTGGGGACTGGCGCTGGGGAGGACAGCGTGCTCGCCTGCCCCGCTGTCACCCTCAGATGCTGGCTTCCCTCCTGGGAGCAGCGCACGTACCGCGGTGATGAAACCTGTGTCGCAGTCTGAGACCTGGTGTGATGCATTACAGCCAGACCCCCCAGCAATCCCGCCGGTAACTGGACATCAGGAAATTGCAAAGATGTCTGGCAAAAGCTCAAAAACATTTCCATTTTCCACAAAGGCTCCAAGAGGCTTTGAATGGCAAAATCTGTTACATGCTAAGTTTGAAAAGATGTTATTTCCCTCTGTAAAGGGGAATGCATTTGGCACGGCTCTGGAAAAGAGGCTTAGCCTAATAGGAGTCTCAGATACTAATGGAATCAATGAAGATACAAATAAGGCATGGATAAATCTAAAAGCCCAGTAAGCTGAGCATTAGGAGGGCCTTACAGACACCCCTGAAGCGAGAATGTTACGGAAATTACCAGCAGTCGAGCCTCTTCTTCCTTCAGCCGCTTTGCCTCCTCTTTGTGAGCACTGAGCACCGCGACCTGGGCGCTGAGCACATTCAGGATTTCCCGATTCTGTTCTGCTGCTCTCTGCGTCTCCACCGCCTCCTGCTTTTCCTTAGCCAACCTATCCTCTTTCCAAAGCTCTGCAAACATCTGCTCCTCTTTCTTCTGTTGCTTTCTCAGTTCCTCCTTCAAAGCTAGCTGGGCCAGCCGGTCTTCACACAATTCCTTCTGGTGCTGCTTCATCCACTGCACACGAAGCTCCTCGCATTGTTCTCTGCAAGAGAGCACAAAAGTTAAGAAAAGTCTCAAAATAATAAGAAAACCTGTAGGTGTGTGATGGATGGAGGCTCCCAGCTCATAACTACTCGGAGAACTACAGCTCAGGGCACCAAGCTCTACACTTGATCTGGCCCTGACTCCTTGTGAGGCCTAAGGAACCCGAGAGACTGATTCGATAGAGATTTTGGGCTTAAGTTAGAGAGCAGGTCATATATTTGCATTTGTACCAAAAATATAAATATACACGTACAATATAGAAATATTTTATATATCCAATTTGTATTTTATCTGTATATGTAGTTGGAACACGTGTTGCATGCAGGTTCATATATTTTTTAGCGTATAAAACACGCAATACGCTTGTTCAAAGATGTATGTTGCTCTTTATTCAGATGAAGACTTAGAATAAGTTTGCTAGTCACTTGAAAGCACATTCATATTCAGAAAATACTTTAAGAGCGGAAATTTAGGTTACACAGTTGAAGAGGAACCACTAGAAATGTATTTATTTTTTAATGAAGTGGGATAATTCAGAAAAGTTGCAATAAAAGTCTGGAGAAGCTAGAAAATCAGACAAGTAATGCCGCTTTCGATTTTCATTTCCTCACCACAACTGAGTTGCATATAAGCAGATATTGGTCTTCAGTCAAAGACCACGCCACTCTTCACAGATTCTGCCTTTATTTCTACAAGCAAAGCACTACTGAGATCAACGTATGCTATCAAACAATACTTAACCTGATCAATATACAAGCATTTTAATTCTCTTCTATAACCAGGATATAGATTTTCATCAACTCAAAACGCAAAGCTAGCAGTGGCGAAGATCTAGAAGCGTTAAGGAGCTGTACGCTCTAAGGATGTGTGACAGACGTACGCGAATGCTGGGAAGTAAAACGGTATCTCACCATTTCATGCTGAATGAAACCGTCTTCGACAGATTATTGCAACGCTATTTAGGAATTCATAGCAGACAACACAAGATATCAAGGACAATCTTGAACCACCAGCAACCCGTCCAATGCGAAATACTATTACTTTATACAGCGTTTAGCTGACAACCCTGTGCAGCAAAAATATTAAGTATTTATCAAGCAACCATCTCATAATACTATCATGCTCCACATGAGGAAAATTATTTCATTTTCATAACTACAGCAATAAAACAAAATCTGAATGGATTCCGTTGCCTAAGTTGTGGGGGGGGTTTGTTTCTTTTGGGGTTTTGTTTGGTTTTGGGGGGTTTTGTTTGGTTGTTTGTTTTTTTAACTTAAAAGCAAAATTAAGTTTACCAGCACTAAAGACAGACATTTGGTGGTTTGCTTTTTCATGCTCTGCGGCTCTGCAAAGCATCTTTGCAAAGGAATCATTTAGAAAAGTGACGACTAAGTCCAACACAGTTGCTGTCTCCATCTAAACCCACATCTATATTCCCTGATCTGGGTACAGAATTGACAGGAACGTTATTTTCTATCTGAGGCCATGGGTTCACACCTCCACAGATGCTACAGAAACGATGCAAATTCAGCCTCTCCCTGAGGTCAGTCGCTATATCCCCTGGCAATGAGGCAAAGGGGGAAAGGGTTTAGCAACACAGGATGTCTGTAACTCATTTCTGCCCTAAAACTAGCAAGATTACGCTACGGTATAATGGCTTCTTGACTTGCTACTGCTCCTTTGTCACCTCCCGCTAACAAACACAGAATGAGCGCAGCTTCTGGTATCGTTAATGTGTGGCTGAAGCAACTACCAGTGTGTAATAACTGTGTGTTGGCTTACAAGATCTTCTAAAGTGTTACCAATAAAATTCCATGGTAAGCCAACCTCATAAAAATTACTTAGGGCTTGTAAACCAAAGAGCCGTCCCCCGGTTCAGAACCGGCCGAACAAGCTGCTGACAGACAGAAGAAGCGACAGTGCCAAAAGCCAGCCTGACCCTGTTCTCAGAGCCACAGCGAGAGGCGTCCAACCACTCAGAGTCGAGCGGTGCAAAAATCAGAGCTGCGAGCGTGGAGGGGAAGGATTGCTACAACTTGTTCTTCCTTGGCGCTGCAGGAGTAAGATACAGCCAAAGAACACAATGCTTGACCTGTGACTTCTACGCAGAAGCAGAGGCCTCACGACATTTTCTTCCTGTTGGCATTTACTGTTGGCTGCCTGGCATTTCAGCTGTAAGCTTCCGGGGCCAGCAGCTCTCTCTTCATCCTCTATTTTTACAGCACCTAACGTCACGGAGGCAGTGTCAGCAGGTGCTGGCACTATTCGCAAACAACAAAAGGGAGAGCAGTGCCACGAAAACAAAATTCTCATTTTGCCCGATATCCAGAAGGCATTTCTTACCTTTTAACTGCTCCTGACTGCAAAGAAACAACAACAATCTGTCCCTTTCACCAACACCGAGCCTCTGTAAGGTAAAACCTCCCACACTTACCACTTTCCTCCCCCAGTCCCAGGCCACACCACACCCCCTAACCAAATATTGCCTTCCTCCCTGAGAGCTGGGCTTGTATCCTCTAAAGGAGAAACTGTCCCTGGAACGAGGAACCATCCTCAGCTCAGGTTTTCACAAGTGAAGGGTGAGGAAATACAGGATCGAAGGAGCAGAGGCCAGTGCAGGCTAGTGAAAAGGGAGGGCTGCGATGCTTCCTTGT
This sequence comes from Podiceps cristatus, assembly GCA_000699545.1. Classification (NCBI taxonomy): domain Eukaryota; kingdom Metazoa; phylum Chordata; class Aves; order Podicipediformes; family Podicipedidae; genus Podiceps; species Podiceps cristatus. The sequence goes on along the minus strand of JMFS01125918.1, from coordinate 7,111 downwards.
AGGAGAGGGACGGGAACCTCCCGAGCGCGCAGACGCCGGCTGGCCCGACGACGAGAGCCGAGAGCAGCACGGCCATGTGCGCGCTCCAAGAGGTGCCCCTGCCTTCGAGCAGCTCAAACACACAGTGTCACTGCTGCTTTTCTTATAGGTTAACGCTGGGATCTGTCTTCCAACTCCTGGGTAGGAGTTAGGGGTGATCACAGACTACAGGACTAATTAGTATTCACAAAACCCATATTTTGTCAAGTGATCTGAGGGAAACATGCCATTATTAAGGTCTTATGCCATTAGAAATAACTGTATTACCTTAACACAACGGGTTCAAAGTTCTCTCAGCAGTGAAGGCATAAAGAATTAATTATTCTTTTTCATGATTATAAACTAATCTGGATTTAATTGAATTCTCAGAGGGGAAGGGAAGTTAACTACAAGTTCAGCATGGTTAGAATTTTAATATAAAATAACCCTGTAATTGCTTGATTTCATCAAAATAATTCCTTCCAAGCAGCTTTTACAGCAACCTATAAACATCTGCTCCCCCAGATGGATGTTTTTCTTCCTCACTTTGCTACCCTAAGCTTCTTAACATTAAAATTGTGCCTGTGCGTAGCCCCTTCCCAAAGACAGAAACTGCATTTATTCCACCCCCTCCCAGTTATTTATTCATTTTATGGCTGCAGTACAAAGTTGCTGTGGTAAGAACTTCGCTATATGGATGCTTCCGATGTTATCACAAGAAAGAGGATGTAGTATGTGTTTTATGCAAATTTTAAGACATTGCAATTTTCTTTAAAGACACCAATGAACATTGCCCTCGGGCTAAAACCGGCTGAGTATCTTTTCATACAAGTCGAAACCCTTCACAATACTGAAAATTAATTCCAGCGGGACTCGTGCTCCCTGGACCTTGCAACAAAGGACTCATCCTGGCTAACATCACTGCAGAGAGGCTGTTAAATCTATACCCTCAGGCTACAGACCCAAACCCATCGCACATGGCTGGTAAGAGAAGGGCCTTTGAGTACTCTGGAATAACGTACAGGAGCGCTGTACACTATAGGTGCTCCTATAGCTCAGGTTTGAGAATCTACACCTGCAAAAGAGAGGAAGGCCTTGCCTAAAGTTAAAAGAAATATAAAGAAGTCTGTATTAGGCTTCAGGAAGATATTCAAAATATAGTTGTAAGTTCACAGAAAAAGAGGATGAGAAAATCAAGCGTATATATCCACCTGTTACTGAAAATGGCTCCTCTGGGTGTGCCCTCGAACAACGGCCTCCAAAGTGGGGTGTGCAAGACAATCCCTTGGGGTGCGGGAAGAAAATGTGGTTTGTACCATTAATAACATTAAAAATAAAAAATAGCGTTTATTTCATTTTTACCTCTCCCTCTTGATTTCTATTTTTGCATATGCCTTATAATGTACGTAATATACGAGTCTAGTAGAACAAGTATACAATTTATAAATAAATAAACATATTGGGGGGAGGCTAAATTTTTTTTTACCAATAGGGGAGCGCAATCAAAAAAGGTTTGGAGGCCGCTGCTCTAGAGACAGGCTGTGACACAATTGGGGATTTCGGGTTGTGGATCTTCAGTAAGCGTTGGTTTCCTGAGCAGCAAAGATTGCTCCCGGATCTCTGCATGACCCAGGATGGTTTAGGAGAACAGCTAACAATGGGGGGCAAACAGATTTGGGGCTGCTTAAAAGACGACAAATACATTCAGATATTAGAAGTTACTAATCTAACCAGAACTGATCGTCACAGAGACTTCCTTTCTCACTGGAAAGGAACGAGAAAAGCCTAAAATATTATTATGTCTATGCATGAAGACAGATATCTGGCATCTGAAGGAGAGATCAACAGACAGCTGAACTTCTGTCAGCTGGTGTTATTAGGGCTGGGGGTTTTTATAGGGTTCTTAATTAAAAAGTAGAAAGAAACAGAGCTAGAGGAACAGAGGGAGGAGCTGACACGGGAAATATTTCTATTCCACCAGGACAGTCTAAGAGAAGGACTTTGCACTGTAGGATGAAGATTCATTTGCAAAGATACTCCAAGATGGCCACTCACCACAGCTGTGGAGACAGAGGATTTTGCTGCCTCTAAATGCTCTGAAATGCTGCAGCCAGCAGAACACCACCCAGTAAAGGTCCAGCAACAGTGTTTAATGGGATGCTGTGTGACAGGAATATTGCCTAGATCCAAGAGCAGACTGGGAAAGGTAGAAGGACGGTGGGAATGATCCCACAAGACTGAGCGAACCATTTATCAGTAGAGTTGTACCGGGAAGAGGATTTAAAATGTTAAGACAGGCAACTGCAGCATGAAAGTCCAAACATGTTTCAGCGGATGATGAGTTTCACTGGTGGGATTCGTTTTGCAATTACAGTATCTGAAATTAGGCACCTAAACCAGGAGCCTACACATGAGCTGAATTCCCATTCCCATCAGTGGGAACCTAATCAGTGCAGTCACAGAACCACAGAACCCTTGGTTGGGAAGGACCTTTAAGGTCACCGTGTCCAGCCGTGCCTGACCACCACTAACCCACGTCCCTGAGCACCTCAGCACCTTTTCAATCCCTCAGGGATGGTGACCCCACCGCCTCCCCGGGCAGCCTGTGCCAGGCCCTGACAGCCCTTTCAGCCAGCGGAGGCTAGGGCACAGTTCAACTGGCAGACCAGTATGTGCCTGCTTTAGGATGACGTTACCCTCCTTTAATTGTCCTGATCTCAACAGAGATCTACTGAGCAGGATGAGATTTCAGATGCCCAGTGAACATAAATACTTAGACACCTATCTTTAGGTGTCCAAAACACCAACACTTAGACAACAACACCAACACTTAGTCCAAAACACCAACACTTAGACACCTATCTTTAGGTGTCTAAATCTCAAGCTGAATCGCTTCTCCTTGGCATGTAAGGCAAGCTATAAGTACAAGATAAAAGGCACTCCAGCAATGTCTCCTCTAAACACTTTTAAACGTGAATTTCAATCACTTTGATAGGTAGAAAACAAATTAGGAATTGTAAATTGCAAGGGCCATATTTAAAGCCAGTATATGAATTTCAAAGCACATACACTGCCTTTGTCAACAAACATATAAGTGTCAATAACAGTCAACAAACCCCACATTTAAAAAAAAAAATAAAAAATATCAACATTTGTCTGTGAAATTAGTTAATTAGAGTTTATGCACAAGTGAAAGCAAGTGTTGAATTTCATCCCCAGCCTCCGCACACCGAGAAGCAGGTGGTGTGGATTTCCATAGCACTGTGGGAGACTGAAAAGAGACACTTCAAATGATTCCAATTAAGTTCCATTAATATTATTTTCAACCCTTCCTCAGAAAACCAGATTTCCAAGAACTGAACAAGTCGGATTTCATGCCAAGGCCTCGGGGCCTGATAAGCACCTGCAAATCTTAACGACTTCAAAAGACGCTGCCAAACTCAGCATCCAGGAAGATTTGGCACAGAACTTTGGGGTGCGTTAGAGCCCAAGCTGAGTTAGGCTGGCACTCCGGACAAGTATGCGACAAATAAAACCACTGTCTTGTTGGACAATCTTACATTGAAGAGCCTTGAAAAGTTATTAGCTTAATAAGTAGGATTTAAGCCAAATTAACCTCCCATGAACCCTTTTCAGGGCAATAGTACAAAGCTGAAATAGAACTATACACCAGAACAAGGAATTACAAAAGCCGCTGACTCGGTAGGTGCAAGTGCAGGGATGCTTATGTGGGACAAGGAGTTTCGCACTAGCCTTGGAAGAACGTTTTCAGGGTCTCTCGACACTTAAACAGCAGAGACAGCACATTTCTATCTGTTGCCTTCATCTCTGTTCATAAAAATTTGTCTCACACACTACTGAGCATTGTATCGTTGCAACTTTGGATCCCCGGTCTTTTGAGGCTGCACCCCTTCATCGAAAGCCGGAAGACGACCGCACTCTGCTCCACCGCACGCAATGTAGCCGAGGCCTTTCAACTTCTGGCAAAGCTCATACACCTCTATCCAAACCACCTTAAATTTTTTTTAATCATTTCAATCACATTCATCTTCCCGTCCTCAGTTTATTACTGTTACCTTCTTGTTAAATTGCCTCTTTGTATTTACCCAACCCAGATTCTGTTTTATAAGATACCTGAATTGCTGCTCTCGTTTTTCAGCCACCAGCTGTTGCCTTTCTTTTTCTCTCTTCTCTCTCAGTAGTTTCACTCGCTCCCTCATTTTCTCTTGTTTCTCCAGCGCCGTTTCTTCAAGTGACTCCATCTCAGCAAAGTACTTACTTTCTTCTGCCTCCAGAAGCTCACGAAGCCTGTAATGAAAACATTTAAATAAAAGCTGAAACAATCCTTCTGGGGAATGGCAAAGCTCTAGTTTATTTGTTACAAGCACAGAACGGGTACTGGGATCCTTTCCACACTTCTTGCAAATGCCAAAGAAGGGAACAGCCAAAGGAACACTAAATTTTATCTCGGGGATCACTCCTGCTGTGCCCACGGAGGGGATCCTAGAGCACAACAGAAGCGATTCTGTCCCGGCGCAATTTAAGCTCCTTATCTTACAAACCCATTTCCAACCTCGCTTTACAACTTCAGTTTGCTGTTAAACATTGTTTTCCAATTTCCAGACTCCATTTGTCACCAGCTGACGTGAATTTGATCTTGTGCTGTTGTTATCCTCCAGTGCAATCCCTCCTGGTATTTACCACCCTTCTCCACAGGTCTGTAGTTGTATCTTCTCTCAAACTACCTTTTGTTATTTTAGTATCACTCCGTAAACCACTTCATCATGAAAGACCTTTGATGAGAAAAAGATGTCAAATTGGCAATTTTTAAACACACCACCACTTACCTCTCTATTAATCCTAGCTGTAAGAAACCTGGGGCTAAGGAATCCGGAAACTCACTAATCCCAGCCCGAATGCTGCAGCAGCCTCTGGGAAATCACTCTCACTTTCACACAATGGGATGTCCCTGCTACTGTGTGAGCAAGAGCACTACGGACCTACGCTGGCACTGCTGAGGGAGTTACAGCAGCAAAGCCAGAGACCTACTAATTCTGGAAACTGAATAGCACTCGTCACCACAGACTAAGCCGAGTCTCCCTGCAGAGACAGCACAGGGAGCTTAAGCAGCTAAATCATAGAATCACAGAAAGGTCTGGGTTGGAAGGGCCCCCAAGGATCACAGAGTCCCACCCCCCCTGCCACAGGCAGGGACACCAACCTCCAGGCCTGGACCTACACGAGGTTGCCCAGGGCCCCCTCCAACCTGGCCCTGAACACCTCCAGGCATGGGGCATCCCCCCCCTCTCTGGGCAGCCTGTTGCAGCCCCTCATCACTCTCTCTGTAAAAACCTTCCCCCTCATATCTAATTTAAACCTTCCCTCCTTCAGCTTCAATCCATCCCCCTTGTCCTGCCATTTTCTACCCTTTTAAAAAGCTGGTTCCCCTCCTGTTTGTCCGCTCCCTTCAGGGACTGGAAGGCTGCAATGAGGTCCCCCCGCAGCCTTCTCTTCTCTAGGCTGAACAAGCCCAGCTCCCTCAGCCTCTCTTCGTAGGGGAGGTGCTCCAGCCCTCGCATCATCTCCGTGGCCTCCTCTGAACCCTCTCCAACAGTTCTGCATCTTTCTTGTATTGCGGCCCCAGACCTGGACACAGGACTCCAGGTGGGGCCTCACGAGGGCAGAGCAGAGAGGGACGGTCACCTCCCTAAATAAGAACAAACCCCAGCAAGTTCAACAAGAATCCTGCACCTGGGGAGGACTAACCCCACGCGTAGCTACCCGCTGGGGTTGGCTGGCTGGCAGACAAGCGGCTCTGCAGAAAGGGATGCAGGGTCCTGGCAGGCAAGCTGAAGACAAGCCAGCAATGCACCCTTGTGGCAAACGCGGCCAACGGCACCTCGGGCTGGGTGAGGAAGAGCGCTGCCAGCAGGTCAAGGGAGGCGAGCCTTCCTCTCGGCTCTGACCAGCCCTCATCCCGAGTGCTGGGCCCAGTTCCGGGCTCCCCAGCACGAGGAATATACAGACTTGGTGCAGCGAGCCCAGTGAAGGGCCACTAAGGGGATGAAGGGACCAGAGCATCTCTCCGGTAAGGAGAACCTCTCCGAAACATCGAGAAAGAAATCTGGGACTGTTCAGGCTGGAGAAGAGAAGGGTAAGGCTCAGAGAGGATCTAATCAGTGTATATAAATACCTGAAGGGAGGGAATGCAAAAAAGAGAGACAGATCCTTCTCAGTAGTGCCCAGTGACAGGACAAGAGGCAATGGGCACAACTTAAAACATGTGAAATTCCACCCGAACACAAGAAAACACTTTTTTTTAAAAAAAAAAAAACACAACTGTGTGAGTCCAGTATTTGACTACCCTCAGAGGCGGTGGAGTCTCCATGTCTGGAGATAAGCAAAATCCAAACAGACACAGTCCTGGGCAACCTGCTCCAGGTGACTGCTTGAGCAGGGGGGTGGACTAAGTTATCTCAGGAGGTTCCTTCCAGCCTCCGTGACTCTGTGCGATTGGTGTATGGTTCCTACGATAGCAAACAGATGACCTTCACAGCTCCAAAGTCACTTCACATGAAAAGTAACTGAGAAATTAAGCCTTTTTTTTCCTAAGATCAGCACAGCACGATTCTGTTCTTTACGTGACAGTAATATGCCCCACCTTTATTATTTTTTAAAACCTCCTGAATTTTTTTTTTCAGTTGCCTGTACTGTGAAGTCATACTTGTAGGACCTAAACATTAACCTGATGAGGCTGCAACAAAACCCTCAGTTACACCCAACAACTACAGCTTCTGACGCTTTCCTCAAAGCACTCCCCATTCGCTTTAAAAATCAAGCAATGAAAGCGCTATAATACTATTTTTATCTTGCATCAGGCAGACAAGGCTGTAAATGCCACCTAAACTCAACTAGTTACTGTGTTTGAATCTCTAGTGATTGGCTCTGTGACTAGTACTAGCAACGAGAGCCCAAGGGCTACTCTTTGCTCTACACTGCTGCTTGACCACCAATTAAGCACATCTTCACTTTCTGTTACAATGAATAACGAATACCGTGCCACAATGCACAGTGTAACGTACAGGGCTGAGCT
>KL286589.1:1320-15019 GCA_000699545.1 Podiceps cristatus | reverse complement strand
ATTCTATGATTCTGTGATTCTATGATCTTTAATGGACAATATTTTAGAAACTGCATTAATTTCTCCCTGTTTCAAAATGATACATAAATATAGTAAGGCCCAATTTTGTGCATAGAAGCGGGAATGCAATCTGGGCAGCTAAGCACCTCTTAATCTTCCAATCTGGAGGATGAATTCAGGCTTTTTCATCTTGGCTGAAGGGAAACCAGCCTGTGTGCCCTAAATTCTCTCCAGATTTTATGGATATGGAATCAGCAGTATGTCCCCGTCAGCAGCCAAAATAGCTGTGTATGCTGCAAGATGCTACACCTTCAATGAGAAGGTTGGGAACAGTTTTCTGCCCTCATAGCCTCCTAAACTGAGAGCGAGTTAAGGCCAGTAGAATTTACGTATTCTACCAGCATGCAGAAAGCAAGATTCATTAGTTTCTTCTGTTTAGCAACGCTGGTTTTCTTGAACAACTGAAGTGCTGTTTTTTCATTTATACATAAGTTGTTCATGGCTTCTGTAAAACAAAATTCAGAATTTCTAGGTGCAGTTTTCTTCTTGTGTTAGAAGAGCAAGAAAGCCAGACATCTTAAATCCCTACAAAACAAAGAAATAGATAGGGAAATCACATTTTTTTCAGTGAAAGAGAAATAGAATAAATGTATTAGCGACAAAGAAAAAGCAGCATTTAAAAGTACACAGCATTGACATAATTAGATCTACCATATCTATGTCAGCTGAGGATACAAGATTCACACACCAATTACTTATTCAAAACTTTTCAACAATGCTGTTTTGATTGACAGCTCCCTAACTGTGACTCTTCCCTGAACTAGTAGAACTACCATGCCACATACACATTTTATATAGCTCCGAATAACAGATCTCCACCTTATTTGAAAAACTCCAAAAGTATCAGATATAAAGTAGAGAATGCTGTATTCACCACCACTTATTAGTGGCAGCTCCGCTGGGTCTGCCGTTGAGATCAGTCTTGGCATTTCATTGCTTGTTTTTATTGACGGTTATGGAACCAGAGAACAGGGCTATGCACAAACAGATCGAAAAACTTAGGTCTAAACTCACTAGGTGAGAAAGTAGTGGGACACGTGTAAAACTGAAGCCTTCCTCCTTTTTGCCAGCAGGAACTTGAGTAACAACCTCTAGGAAGTGACCTAGCACATAACGCACAAATCAAGGCAGCTTCTTTCTACATCCTTTTGCCAACCTCCCAAACAGCAGCTACTACCATAAACTGGGTTTGGTTTAAATAGCCTAGAATTTAGAATGACATTTAAAATGGAACCCCGAGGTGAGTGACGTATTGTTAAATGTATTCATATCAATATCCTTGGAAATGTCTGGCATATACCATATGCATATTTCATCTTACGCTTTTGGACAATGCTTATAAAATATGTCTTGCAACACATGAAATGGCTAATCCAAGTGAAGGATAAGTCACTGCTGCCAGGTAGCAGACTTCCTCCTTTAACTCAAACAAGGACTAAAGATCTGTGCTTAGGTTTCTAGATTCAAACCGTACTGATGGCTCATGATGAAGAATTTTTATACTTCCTATTATCTTGTTGAAGAAAAGACAATTACATATCCAGCTGAGTAGCTTCAACAAAAACTATTAGAAATGCTATGAAAATGTTTTAATTCAAAACTGGGATTTGATAGTTGTTAATGGAAATAAATTTTCTCAGAAAAAACTTAGAGTTCTTAACAGCATACAAGGCTGAAAATGTCATTGTAAATACATTTCAATTCCTGATCCAAAACCACACTATATTCAGTATACAAGAGGACCTATGTGATTCCTTCCTAGTCCTCTAGAACGCTAAACAACAAGACACTTAAAACGTAAGTTCTTCGTTACATACAATAAATTGCCATATATCCCTTCCCTCTTCTCATTTGGATTCTAATGAATGCTTCTCTACTGGTCAACTATAACACTAGACCGCACGTACTTTTCTCCTTGTCAGGCAACATTCTATAAAAAATACTATTGTCCTTTTGATTTAGTATACATACACATGGTTAGTAAGGAAAAACCAGCATAGTCTAGCAAGTGAAGTCTTGTCTGGGAATTTTCTCCCACGATTATCAGAGAAGATAAATGAAATTTTCAGACACAGCCCTATCAAACTCCACAACACATCAGCATCTGTGGGGTTTGCATACAATAAAAGGAAGAACCTGAGAGGAAAGCTATTTTTGCAATCTAAATTATGAGAGAGAGCCTTGAAACGTGAGAGTAGAAGCAGCATTTTCATTAGGTATGTTTCACTTTCTTCCTCGGTGCAGCAATCCACTTACAGAAGCTGTATGTTGTTACATGACATATTTCCACTTTCCTACAGAAGTGCCTGTGATTTTTTGAATGCTGTTTGTTGTTACTGCCTCTCTTCTCCGACACAATGCACCAATTTTTAACCTTTTCAGTAACCCAGTGACACCTCTGGGATATTACAGTATTCCTGTCAAAATGTCTGGTCTACAACAATAAACTTTACATTGATGTCTTGCTTTTCGGGAATAATTACACTGTTCCTTAAATGTTAGCCTATTTACTATTTGTGCAAAAAGATGACAATAAAATCAATGGAACACAATTCCCAAATGTGCATCAAAGTCTTTTGCAATGTTAATGGATTAGTGTGTCTATAGAGGTGCAAGATCATTTTGTCTTGGTTCTTGGACTTGCACATGATATGTACTTCCTCAAAGCCAAACTTATTAACCCTTACCTGTGAGCTCATCCACTCAAAAAGTTAGTTTAATCTCCCTGCATTTGTCAGGACTCCCTTTTTTTTTTTGGCCTCCCACCCCCTTTTGGCCTCCACCTTTTTTCCCCCCCCCCCCCCCCCCTTTTTTTTTAAAGCCAAGCCCAGGAATACTGCCCATCGATCAATAGGTGTATGATGAAGGAACTTCGTCCTGCTACCTATGACCAGCAGCTATGTTTTTTCAATGATTCCGCAGGAGTCAAAAACTCAACAAAGCGAATCGCGGATGCTGTAAAGGGAGCATGCTGCTCATGTCTGTGACCACTGTATGCAAAGCTTGGCATTAGTCACCGCCAGGCCGCCTCTGACAGCCCTGAAGTGAGGGAGATTAATGTGAGGCAGGGGCACTTTATTATTGTCATTCTGTTCTTTCACACTCTGCCACTGACTTTCAATTTTGCTCCAGAATTAATTGTCTGCTCCCTACAGTATGACTGATGTAGAAGGATACAAGTAACATAGGCACCTGGTTCTGGCCTTGACAATCTGACTCGTTGTTGCAGGATGTATTGTGTACAGTCAAATTCAGGGACAGACGGGCATCTTTCAAAGAAATCGGCCAATGTTTCTTTTGACTTCAATCAGATTTGACTGTAGATTATCCTTCTCTAAGAACAATTTTTTTCTTGTAGAGATGCTAACAATATGCCAGTGCTATTATTAAGTACCACTACATGATACTATTGCTCTGCTTTATGCAGCTTCATATGAGACCTTTCTCTCCAAGCTTTCCTTTTTATGTTTGAAGGTAGTAAATTAGTCATGTACTAGAGTTAAATCCCTACCCTCAGAGTTAAGCATTGTTGTGAGAACATTATATACAGTATCTTTGACAATAAAAATACATGGCTATGTAAGTCAGTATCATTTACTGGACTAACAGCTCCAAAGCAAATTACACACAAAGACAAATATTTAAAGATCCTGTATCTAATAGAATATCTTACTGTACATCAGACTTAAAATGAACTGCTGTACAGAGGGATCAAAGAACATCTTTACTAGAGCATAGAGAATGGGGAAAAAAAATCACTTTTAGGATGGAAAAAAATCATACGGAATCAGTCTTTGCACATGAACCATTATCTATCAGTCTGCTCTTTTTCAGTTTAACATCTGATGGTGACAGATGCAAAGCCAGCTCTACACTGCAGCAAACCAAGGAGCTTCACCTTTATCTTTAAACAATAAGCATTTACTAGTAGTCACAGACATTGCTACCAGATGTGCAAGCAATAATATCAACATTCATTCGCTGTTCTAAACATAAGGTTAACTATCGTATATTTGGTAAAGGTAGAGGTTTTTGTGCCAGATACTCTTAAAGAGCCCGTTAATACTTTCAGTTAGATTTCATCATATTTGGTCAGACTGGTGATAAACTTTTCAGAGCTATACAGCTGAAAAACTATCAAATATATACAAAATGTATTGAAATAAGCAAGGCTAAGTGTTCCATTGCTTAATATTTCTCCCTTAGTACATGAGTGGGGTTCTTTGAGAGGATCTCAGGAATTTCTTCCCAAATACCTTCTCTGAATAGAACATGCAATAAATTATTGTGGCTTTAACTCATCTACTCTTTCAATATGATCACGATATTATGTTAAAGGGTACAGAAATATTTAATATGCTGAACTGTCTCTATCCTGGATACCAGAAGGAAAATTAACAACATTCAGTGAGAATGATCCAACCTCATTACATTAATGATTTATCACAATGACCAAAACTCAAAAAATAACTAGTTGCTTTTATGAGAGGAAACAGCTTTTCCCACTTGCTCCAGTTTCCCCAAACCTCTGGGCAAACTAGATTTCAGGATGCATTTCAACTTCCCTGAAAGACACAGAAATGGGATGAGAAACTCTGCCTCTTTAAAAAGGTGTGCAAGTAAATGTTGTAATATCCTTCAAACCTGACATTAAGTATTCTAATGTTACTTAAGCAAAGTGTGAGCAATTAAATTAATCAATCTTCCCAGCCATGTACTGAACAGATGTTCAATAAATCCTCTCTGCTTACAGTGTGGGAGAAAGAAAGTCCACTTTTAGCTGTCCTTCAGTGATGACATCCCTCAGCCCGTCCTTTCTCTAGGCCTCATGGGCCGCTGCCAGGCAGTTCTGCTGTGTTGTTTCTTTATTATAAATAACAACAGACCACCTGGACTACCTGCAGTACCTAGAAGCTGAGGTTTAATGATCCTTCAGGCTACATCCTCAGCTCTCTCCTGATCCCAGATAATGGGACTGATGGGAATGGCAGAGGAGTGACGGATGGCAGTGACGAATGGCTCCAGACAAACATGTGCTGACAACTAGTGAATATGGGGCAGCGTTGCAGAAAGGTCAAGATAAAAGTGTTTGCTTGACTTTCAAAGTTTCTCCATGAAAAAACTACTTGGAATGCTCATATTTGTTACTACCAGGTAAGTTTGCCAAGCAGCTGTGTACAACATACTATCAGATTATCACAAATCTGGCAAACAACGATGCAAGGGGGAATCAAATGCTGCCTCTTAGTATAAAGAAACTATCTGCAAAGCTACAACAGCTATATTACATAAACATGCGAGAACCTGAAAATTTGCAGTTTTCAGTGTTAAAGTTGCTAGCAGCTACAGACATGACCTCTTGTTTTTTAAAAGTGCCTGTTCTGTTCTAACCAGGTTCCCATCCCAGCCATAACCACGCTCTCTCATTACCCCTTCAGCACAGGGAAAAGCACCCCCCTTTCTTTCTGCCCAATTAAGCAGTGAGATCTTTTCTTAGCAGGAGTTATAAAGTTTGCCTGGAAGTCCTATGATGTAAAATTTGACTGCTATGAGATGCTCGTATTACCATCTCTATTTCAGAATCTCAGATTTCACAAATTAAGGGCCAACGTTATTCATCGCACTCCCCAAACCTTAAACAACAAATCCTATTGGGTATATGTGATATATACGAAGTATCTCATCTTAACTTTTTACATGTTAATATCATCTGTGATCAAATGAGTCGACTGACATTCAAATGTAATGGTTAAAATTTCTGCACCACAGATATACAACTTCAACCTTTTGAATGCTGCCATTCCATATATGGACTTTATCCACGTTTTAATGAGGCTTTAAAATCTCCAAGATTAAGCTAGTATTTTATATAGAGCTGCCTGCTTTTTATGATATCCTGACATGTTGTACAACATTTGTGACTATATTGATCCTTATAAATTCAGCATCTATATATATTCATGAAAAGCATTCCCCTCCATGTTCAGTATGTATTATAAATGGCAGGGCGGATGGGGGGATGACGACAGAGGGGTGCAGTTCGTCTGCGATTTGCTCAGCAGTAAATAGACAGAGGTAGGGAATATTTTAGTATCACTGTTGCACAACTCAGCAATACTTAAAAAAAAAAAAAACCCACGATGTTTAAAAATGCACAATAAAGAAATGCCGGTGTTCTTTCTCAAATTTTACCCTCTTTCATTCTCCTTCAGACAAACCTGCTACAAATCCTGAGGGGGGTAAACTGCACTCTTCTCCAACCTGGGACAGTTACACATCTTCATGCCCTCATCTTTGCCTGACTCCAGAGACAAGCTTTCTTCTGTTTCTCCATGCAGTTTCATGCTTTTAATCTGAAACAAATGATTGCAGGAAAAAAAGCATTATCACCTTGGCGAGGCATCAGGAGTATAAAGGAAAAAGAAAAAAAAAAAAAAAAGTCTATGGGCAAATTCATCTTCCATTGCTACAATCAATCTCTCACCTCAAGAAATACACAATAACTAGGCAGGAAAGGGCCAAGATTTATGGCCTAGAAACATCTACACTGACCAGCATACACCTAGCCTTCTTGGCTCCCTCCTTGCCAGAATGGCTCTTTCTAACAGTTACAATGATATACTGTCTCTCCCTACTGTTTTACAAGTACATTAGCTTTATTTAATGAGATCTCTGAGTAATTTAACAGATGTATATAGGACATAAGACTAGAAAAACTCCTGCTACTTGAACACTTTTGCCAAGATATTCTAGGGTTAGCTAATCTCCACTACCATGTTATATTCCTTGAAATAGTGTTATTGGAATTTTGGGAAGGTTTTTAAAAATCATTTTAATAGAAATGTTATATTTTAATCAAATTGAATAGTGCCATATCCGACATATGCTTGTATTGGGCCCATAAAAATCAGTATAAGTGTAGTTACTTTAGATCTTCAAAACTACTTATAAACTAAAAGGCCCAAGAGAAATTCAGAAGCAGAGATAAATATATTTCTTAAATTTTGCACCCTTTTCTTTCCCTTCAACATCATGTCTCAAGGCAAAAAACCAGATCCTTTAATTTAAAAAACATATATATGTTCGGCTTTAAAGTTCACAATGATTGGATAGTTTAACAAGAAAGCATTTAAAAGTACCGTAATTCTGAGGTTTTGTTTAATATATGAAGTATATCTAGTCATTACTTTAATACCCTAGCTCTGCTTTCAATTATTTTATTTCTGTTTCTGAGCAACAGACAGTGTTTTGGATGGTTGCTGTTATTCAGTAAAATAGTTTTAAATAATACTGTTATATGGTAAAATGTTAAATGAAAAAGACTGTAATAACAACTTTCAAAATAACTCTAATAAGCTACCAATTAATAATATGGAGGAGGAGTAATAAGGAATTACCTGTTTAAAATAACATTCAAACAATTTTTATTAGTAAAAGAAAGAAGATGGGCATTAAGTTTATGCATTTGTCTGTATATTCTTTACAGCAGTGCATCTACAAAAATCTATACAGTGTGCTGCCATTTTCTCATACATTATACTTTTAAACTTGATTAAAAATAGAATATCGCCCCAGATTCAGTAAATTACTTCAATGAACTACATTAAAAAAAAATTCAACAACTTCAATTCTACCCAGTGGTGAGACCAGTACTAATTGAGTTTAGTGGCATTTTTCTGTAAATAATATATAGTCTCATTAAAGAAGGTTTATTTTAGTTTGAAAATATATTTCTTTTTAAAATTCCTTTAAGCTGAAGGGGGGAAAAAAAAAAAAAAAAAAAAAGAAAAAATAATAAAAAAAAAGATGAGAGTAATATTTACTATTCTGGCAAAGTACTCAATGTCCTCCCGGCTTATAGGATATTGTGTTAACCTTGAATTAGACTGTAAAACACAGTTCTAGCACATTTATACATAATTACCCATAGAAGACTACAACATTTACAACAAGCACATTGCAATAGATACTTCTCATATTTAGAGAAATTCCACATACATATCTGACCAATGTAAACATACTGAACCACGTTCTGAATAGTATATCACATCTTATCCAGCGGTAACGATTCCTTGTTTAAAAAGTAGGAAATGTCAAGTTTAAGCTTAAAACGTGGATATTTCTTTAAATACCAGAAAAACACTGATAAATTTCAGGGTAGAAAATTATGAATAGAGACCATGTAAAATTATGCTAGAAATCAGAATGTACAAAATTAGTCCAGAAGTAGAAAAGAAGGAGAAAAAGGAAGAAAACAAGCTGGAAAAGAGCAAATTCATTGCATGAAATTTCATTTCTTGAGAGCTATACATCAAGTTGTATTTGTTTAATGAGGTTGACACTAGAAAGATGTATAGAACATGTCAGACACCCAGTACCAGTGCGTTCTGGGAAAAAGATAACATCTGAGAATCTGACCACTCACTTCGTCTTCTAGCCAGACTTCTCTATCTACTGGTTCTTCAGGGGATTATAAATGAGAGGGCAGGAGGAACAAGGAGCAAAATAATGAAAAACACACAAAAAAAGAAAAATTATAACATTGTAGAGCAAAGTAAAGCCAGATTTATTGACCTCACAACTACATAATCAAGAGAAAGTTATCACTGTAGAAACTTTTACTAAAGCGGAATGATCTTAAATAACAAGGGAGTGCTATGAAATTTACAGCACTTTTAAGATATGCAAATTGAATGCAAGGTATAGACATAAGGGTAATTAATTGTAAATCTAAGAATAATGTTTCTTTGTCAGGGCTGTCTCCATGTTGTGGAATACATTCTAATGTGCCTTAACTCTGAATATTTCTTAAAGGCTGGTCTAATTATAAGATGTTCAGAATTTCAAAATAGTAGGTATTCTTATCGTTTAATATAGCTGCTGTAAAGCTTCATAACAAAATTTACTGATTACATGAAAATATTTTATTTTAATTTTCAAGGATAAAGCACTTGTTTAAAAGTCTAGGCACTGACTGTTTGCCTTGGAAAAAATAATATCATAGAAACAGCTTTTGCCTAAAACCAAAAGTTTCGTTTTGTGTGTGGTGGGTTTTTTTAAAGAAAGCGAAAGGAAGGTGGCAAAGAATCAACATAACTAACTGTAAACATCTTTATTTGCTGCATTTTTTTTTAAGTTATAATGATGGTTTTCTAAGGACATAATAGAGTAAACTATAATTTTATAATTTCTTTATTTACTTAATTTTTCTATATTATATCAGCCATGCATGTGGCAATAATTTAAGTCAAACTTTCCATTATAACAGGACTATAAAAATTCACTTTCTGTTTTTAAAGCTTGGTGTACAAGCCCCAAGTTTGAAAGGGGATTTATATAAACTTATAAAAGATATAAAAACTTTAACAGAAATAATTCAAGCCCCTGCCAGCTTCACTGGCAGGCCTACATAAGTGGCTGTGTTTCCTGACAGAAATACTACTTGAGCTGCTTTAGCATTTAATTCGGACTAATTAAAACCAAGCTTCTTTAGGGGGCAGCACAGTAAACAGTCTTCAACAGCAAATGCCCTAGTACCTGAGATGCATTGAATTTTTAGGAAAAAACACACTCCTTTATCCTCATGTCTTAGTAGAACTTGCTATAGACCTGTAGAGGAGTTAAACAGCGTTGGGGAGAACAGGAGTGTGAGCAGCCAGAGCTCTCTGCAGGTCAGATTGCTGACTACCAAACTACCTATAGAAGAGGGTAACAGGAACACAGGAGTTTGTGAACTTAACTGTTCCAGCAAAACAAACTCCAACTACATATATTATCTTACAAGGAAACTGTAAGGTATTTACTTCCATCACATTGTTGGAAGTATGTGATTTAGATAGTAGTGCATTAGCACCACAAAAAAATCTTCCTTATTTTCACCAGTCATCAATGTTACACTCCTACTTGTGCAAGAATCTTCCATAACCCCAGCATACGGGATATTCCTTTCATATTCCAAAGGAAAAAAGAGCAAAAACACTTCATAACCACCTATTTTAAAAGAGGTGCAAGTTGGTCAAAGGTGAGATGGTAAACTGGGAGGATTACAATCCTTTGTAAAAACCACCATATGAAATACACTGTTTTATTTAAGAAAGTGGGCCTTCTCAGGGTGGGGGGGGGGAGCCATAGTTTCCCATGCAGTTGGCAATTAATAGTAAAAACAAAACAAAACAAAAAAACCCCACTCATTAAAAATTTTGGCCAGGAGAATCAAATGTCCGTTATCTGCATGAGCTGAAATGCATTTCAGAAACACATCAAACAACGACTTTGGGAGACAGAAAAGAGAGGGAGTGATTGAGCTTCAGCATGTAATACAAAAGTGAATGCTAAGACTACTTTTGAAAATGCAGACATCATCGCTTTATGTCTGGTGTGCCTAAACAATTAAAATATTCCGTTAATATTTTTTACCTAAGCATAACATACTATAACTTTAGCTCCCCTCCAGTGACAGTTTGAGCTTGGGAGTTCTGCTATAGTTTAAACAGAGACCTCAGGAAATTTGAAATCATTGCCAGATATAGAGGCAGATTTCATAACACAAGTTAAATGCATCATATGCTTGCATGAGAGGGTCTCTCCTATATAACACTTGCAGAAATTATAAATTCTCCATATGCCAGCAGAGTTAATAGTTTCCTTAAAGTATCTTTCAAAAATTATGCTTCAACAGGAGTAAGTTTCCAAAACTTTCTATAAGGAAACAGAAAACCAAGACAGGTTCAGTGAACATTTCAAATGGTTATAATTTTGCCAAAATCTCTGATATTCAAACTTGTGGCTGAATGTGCAGAAAACACAAAATAGCAGAAGAGCCAAACTAGGCTTATACAATAACCCTGACTGAAGGGAATGGTTAAAGCCAACAAGGTTTTATAAGCCAGTTACTTCTGAAGTCATTAATCACCAAAAAAATTGCACTTATTTTCTGATTCTTGTCACTCCAAAGCAGCTTCTCCTATCCAATTACCGCCAACTTAAACTGTTATGAAAACAAACTGTAGCAAGCACTGAATAATAGCATAACTTCACTCACTCTCTTCTACTATCCAGTCAGTGAACATTTTTTTTCTAGCTTATTAATTGAGTAGGGGTGCGAATCCTCCTTACTTGACAATAACAATGGGAGGACCTGTGGACTAGGCAGTAATTACACATCACGTGCTTTTTGGTTTTCTCATTGATATTATTACTATTTTCCTTGTATTAATTAATGGTGAGGTGGATTGTCAGCATTCGACAGTACAGAAAACAGACTAATGAGAGAGTAACTCAGGAGGACCTGTTCACACAGTCCACTTCTATATGATGAACCACCACATGCTAAAGCAATAGTCCCACTTATTTCAGTAGGAGTACCTGATCAGGAAAGATACACAAGGTATATGGTGGGACAGCAAAAAAGGCAAATGCAGTATCTGGTCTTACACTCTCCTTATTAAACAGACTTAGGCCTAATTACTGTAAGATGGATAGTCTTACAAAATACTTTTTTTTTTCCTAAGATCATTAAGAAAAGTGGAATTCTTCACCTTGTCCTTAAACTCAGTGGAAACTGCTCAGTTCACCTCTTTCACTTGGTATGTTAAATTATTTCACAGCTTGAATTAATACTAGGTCTATGCCTGAATGTCTTTGCTTTTGTCACTTTCTGCCAATCACCTAACAAAACCCAGAATTTGAGTTTTTCTTGCTGCAGAAGTCATCAGCGAGCAAAATCAGATGAAACTACCAAAGTACAGCAAGATGACTCTGATATTTCCAAAGAACCCTTATTTCAGTCTCCATTTTCTAGCGTAAGAAGTCACTCATAGACAATTAGAAGAGAGGGAGGAATATAAAATCAAGCAAGATGATACACCGATACTTTGTGCTGCGATAGCTGACTGGATCTTTAGTGAAACAGACCAAATTTGGTGAAGCCACATTTACGCAGCCTGTCTCCCCAGTGCCTATAATTTTACATGCAGCAAGTAGGACTTCTTTTGAAATGAGCAACATAGACTACAAAAAGTCTCACTGAGATGAGACAATCTAGACACCCAGAATAAGAACTGGCCTGTCCATACCAATTTAAGGAAACAAATATATGGCTACAATGAGATAACAAGTATATTTTATATGCAGGATATGCATTATTGTGTAATATTTACAAGTGCAAAGTTTGCAATTCCAAATCTGTTCCAATATAAATTGGAGTTTTGGTAAACAAGCGTGTAGATTATTTTTTTTTTAATAAGATTTTCACATAAAATTTGAGATGCTAAGTAAAAGAGGGTGAAATTGTTGCTATCTACAAGCTAGCAATACATAGGCACAATGTTCTTCTACATTAGGATGGAATCATAAATAAACAAACAAACCAACCAACCAACCACAAGCTAAGTCAAAAATAAATGCTATGGATTAAATCGTTTACCACCTTATATCCTTTACAGCCAGGATGAAGTCAGTGCATTTGCACAAGATGTAAGTCAGGGCACAAATTGCCCCTTCAGCTCTGAGATTCCTCCAAGCTTTCCCAACAGCTTGCTGAGCATAATTTGGACTTGGTTATTTAAAGCTACACAGAATAATACAGTATGAAGACTGGTGTGAACAATAACTCTTGCACAATTTATCACCTAGAGAAGAGCTACTAATCTTTTTAGGAAACAAGGTATTCAAAATTATTTAATGCTAATATTTATGCATCAGAAAGCATTCTAAGCACAAAACTGCCCCCCTCTCCCTCCCCGTCCACACACACAACCTGCATTTGTGAACATCTGCGGCTACAATACACCATATTTTCAGAGAGTCTTGAAATTATCGTACTATATGTTGGCATTTATGAAATTCTGTTATTAATGCCACTCTCATAACAAAGATAAGCTGTATTTACAGTACTAATACCTTCCACAAATAATTAGGTATGTATACCTACACATATAGTCTTATATACCAATGATGGTTCAAGACTGTAAATTTAAAGTTCCTTATTGTAATAAACAGTAATAATAGCAATAATGCTAAAATTAAGTTTGGCATGCTTCTGCCTAGCAGACTTCTGTACCACTCTGTAAGTTAAGAGAGAAAAAAAAAAAAAAAAAAAAAAAGTAACATCTTATAAACAGCTATTTTCTTGGCTCTTTTCTTCTCCTATTACATGCTATTATTCAAAAAAAAAAAAAAATCCTGCAACTATATCAACATTGAGGTAATTACTAAATTGGACTAAAGTAAAGTCCTAACAAATCAGATGAGTATCAATACATCATTGTAATTCTTTTAAAACTTTTTTCTAAAGTTTATAAAAGCATTTTTGTCTTTGTATAACTTTCAAAGTATCTCGTAAGAACTTTGTTTTGTTTACACACTAGCTCAACAAAAGTAAAAATTAAAAATTTTAATGACAGATTTTCTTTTTAAAGTATTAAAAATAATTAAAATGGAAATAAAATCTTTGTTAAACAAGCATAGTTCTATTGCTTCCTAGGAGAGCTGGATATTTCCTTTGCCTCAGTTAGCACAGGAACAATAAAGCAATAAATCAGAAAAATCACTTTCATTTTTTTTTATGCATGCAATTAAAGTTTCCATATCCAACTCAACATAATACTTACAAGGCCAGTGACCTCCCTATTTGAACTTC
>KL286588.1:240-23090 GCA_000699545.1 Podiceps cristatus | reverse complement strand
TACCGTTTGGGGTTAAACCACGACACCCGTGATGCTTGATGAATCTTAGATTTTCGTTTGGACATCTCTCCTCTTTACTCGGGCCTCTTGCTTCAGAGATAGCACTAAACTGTTGACTTAGTAGACTAATTTACTCTGCTTCACTCTTCCACTAAACTGCTAGCAAGGCCAGGAACAAGCTGCCACATTGCTGTTTCAAATCTGTTGCCGGCAGTAGGTCAGAAACATGATCTGACGTAATGGCTGTTTGCTGATTCTTTGTTTGGAAAAGGTCTGCAGGCTTAGATCATCTAGCTGCAAGACAGACCTAGATATTCAATATACAGACCTCCTGCCAATAGCCGCTAACACTGTTTGACACACACATGAATATGCAGAAAACAAGAAACCAGAAGTATCTGCTAAATTAAAAGCAAAACCCTAGAGACAAAGGAAAACAACTCTCCTAAAGAAAACACAAGGACATGAAACTAAGGGGCTGTGCTTTTTCCTCCAGCACCCACACACACCAA
This sequence comes from Podiceps cristatus, assembly GCA_000699545.1. Lineage (NCBI taxonomy): Eukaryota > Metazoa > Chordata > Aves > Podicipediformes > Podicipedidae > Podiceps > Podiceps cristatus. The sequence continues at coordinate 22,578 of KL286588.1, read as the reverse complement.
GCCCTCCCCATCCTCACAACACTCACTGCTGTGAGAATACAAAGAGCAAAACCCGGAGTACCTGCCCCCCCGTGCTGCGCAGAGACAGGTATTCCAGCATCCCCGGTGACTTTAGTCCCACAGTTTAAACTCGTAGTGGAAACCTGTGTGCCGCCCTGGGACACGAAGCTGCAGAGGTGGGTTCTCTGAGCCCCAGCGTGATGCTACAAATAATTAGTCCCTGGTTTCAAGCTGACAAAAAATGAGTGTCTTGTTATAAGCTTTTTTTAAGAACTGATGATGAGGATGCAGAAGGGCCAACGCTGTGCAGACATGCCCTATCGCTGGCATAAATTCTTGTTTCTTTCCTTACAGAAATGCAGACATGATATTAGGCTATGATTTATCAAGCCGTAAGCCAAACTGGGTGTACACCTCGGGTTTAGCTCATCCTCCTGACTGGTACAGTGCTGCAGATCCTCTCCAGATAGCGGGAATCTGCATATCGCTGGGTGATTACAGGCTCCACTCTGTTCCTGCTGTTATCAGTGTAATGTTTCAAAAACCATTGCCTCAGGGGTGATGTATGATATCACCCAGTGTCAGCCAGGATGAATCAGAAAAATCTGCAAGGGGAAAAACAAAAAAAAAAACAAAAAAAAGAGAGAAATGGCCAAATAAAACCCAAACCCACTTGAATCAGGAATGTAACTCACAATGCCGTTTTCATCTCCTGATGTATGAAGCATAATTACAGCTTCACAGATTCTAATTTATTTCTTTCTCTTTCTCATTATCACCTGAAGAAAAAAAAAAATCTGTTTATTCTCACATGTCAAGGATCATTACCAGCAGGCAGGTGTGGGACTAGCCACCTGCATCCTGTAACTTCATTTACTTTAATTAACATGTATGTAATTCCATTCACGAAATGAGGGCTAAGAAGTGATGACAGGTGAGATCTGAAGCTAGAAAAATACTGTACCACTGACATTGTTGAAGTCCTAGTCATGGATTTGGATTTGATAATTTAATAAATGGTTTATTTCGCATCCTGTAAATATGTATGGTTTGCAACAGAAGAGCAGCAAAAAATAGACCAACCAAGAAGAGAACTGTAATAAATATATTTCTATATTATTAGCAGTCATTTTCAGACACTGTATATTCATCCCTCTCCCAGATTATTTAAAATTACAAAGAAAATCAGAAATCAGTGTGTGGGTGAGGTAGGGGGAGGAAGACTGTGAGTCAGTGAGAGGATGAGAACACACACTTTTACTTCTGCACTTTTAGCAAAGGCCCAGTAAAGGATCATCTTCAAGAACTCCAGGGAAAAAAAAAAAAAGCAAAGGCAGAACAGCTTTGCTCCTGCTATAAAGCAAAGCCTGTGCAACTGCTATGATAATTCTATCACTTATAAAAAGTCAACACACCTTCTTAAGGCTGCTTCCTGCTACAGTCGTATGAGAAGTTTTGCTCACTTTGCCTAAATGAGCCCCGGCTTTCCAAAATTAATGTAAGATTTCCAAAACAAAGCAGGTTTCCCAGCTTCCCAGCACAACTGCATAAACTGTCTACTGCCAAGGTGAACCAAGCAATGCACAGGTCTATAAACAACGTACGTAAACATGAGAAGCAAACCTTGCAGCTAGTAATTGTATAGGGCATAAGCAACAATTTGAGTCATGACGTTAGCACTGAAATGGCACTTCCCCGTGACACTTCATGACATAGCCACACTTCGGCACAACTATTTCTTGTATGCACGCTCCAGATGTTCTCACGTGGACTCAATAGGTATGACCCCATATGGACAATCTATATGAACGACAGCCAAGTGCAGCTTCCCCTATCTGACATAAATCTCAGTATGTATTTACACCACTCACTGTTATCCCTGCCTAGCGTATCGTCAGTATGTCTCTGTGCAAAAGCTCCTGAATTTCAGTTAATAAAAGTAAGCAGTAGATGTATAGTGGAAGCAAAGGTCTTGCCAAGATCTGACACGATAGATTCTCAAACGTGATTACATTTTATGAACATCTCTATAACTAGGACTTCACAACAGTCACCTTAGTTATTGCTCTTGGGGAAATACCAGGCTCCAGTAACCCTTCTCCCAGTGTGGAACACAATGCGGTGTTCAACATAGGCAGGAGTAGCCTCACTGCCTGTTGGTGTAGTTCACCACTTGTGACACACCCTGCTCTTTCTCCATGCTGATAATCTTTGAATATTTGGGCCAACATTTCCCAGACTGAATGTCCAATTCAGGCTGCACTGGAGGATCCTAACCAGAAGAAATGACCTGGTTCTTGGGAACTGCTTTAGAGGGAAAAAAAGGCTTTGACCACTGAAAGCCTCTCTCTAATATGCTTTGTTTCACTAAAAAGCTGCTCAAATTCATCCAGGTGATTGTTTTTGAAAAATCAAAGTCCAGGAACATGGAGCAGAGGCTTTTATTTTAGGTGCTAAGCTTTTCAACAGCAAACATGACTAAGCTTCTCACAACTCCTTGCCAAGCCAAGCACACACCTTTCCCATAGAGCAAATGGGCCCAAGGGCAAAGGTGTTAATTAGAAAAGGGAAACTGAGCCTTCCTCCTTCCTCCTCATCAGATCATGTCCCACTCAGTCAGGGACACAAGTGGGGAAATAGGCCTGGCAACAGGCAGTGCAAGTAGAGGACTGCCTGGACAAAGGCGGCGGGGCAGGGAGCCAAGAGACAGGTGGGAAGGTTGTAATTTACAGCAATTGATATGAGAGCCTGCGGTCTTTGGTGCAGAGCGAGGGGGTGTGCAATGAGGGAGGTGGGGGAAATCCCTCTGAGCACAGGTTTCAGCAGCAGTCGGTGACTTCCTGATGCTCTTCTCATTGCCTTGGGCATTGGCTCGATGAAACCTGGAGCAGGAGATGGGAAAGCGCAGTGGGAACTGCGGTGAAGTCAGCGGGTGCTGCGTTTGACAGAAATGTGCTGTCTGATGGGATGCTCCTTGAATTCTCAAACTGGACACCAAAAATGACCTATTACTTCATACTGTGCCTCTGCTTTCCCTGCGAAGCCATCAGCTTAGAGATGATTAGTAAAGATGCTTTCACTATTATTGTGGAGCACCTAAATACCGTGGCATGACATTAGTTTTACGTAAATTAGTCAGTCAATCAGTCAATTAGTCAATCTCAGTCCTCTGTTTTAATACTGTGTAGTTTAAATACCATGTAGTATATACAGACATCAGGATTGAATGATGAGATAAGCCAAAACACTGCTAAGAGTGCTTTTCAACGAAGCAACCTCCATCTAGGGCACACAACAAACAAGAGTCTTGCAGAAAAGTAATTACTATCCTCTAATTAATGGCTCTAGTTAAATATTGTTAAACATATTGGAAGGAAATTTCTGTGTTCAACCTACCTCGCCCAGTGCCAGGCCAGCTGAGTAGCAGGTTGGTGCCCCGGCAGAAGGATGAATCACCAGAAGGTTCACCTAAAAGATGCCACCCGCCAGCAGCCTCCAGCGGATTTCAGTGGCAGAGCCTGCCCCTGCCACCTTTCCCTCAGCCAATACCTCTGTATCTGCTTCAAGAAGAGCAGGTGCGAGGTAAGTAGGCAACGTCGTGTGCATGGCTACATCTCTATCCACTCCTGTCCACAGCAGCAGTGACCCGGAGGCTATTAGACAATCCCTGTTGTCCTGAGAAATGGAGGGTTCCCTGCTCTCTCTGTGTGATCCCCAGCAACACAGAAGCCCCAAGAAGAGAAAACATTGCAGAGACTCACCACAGCGCAGGTGACAGTCTGCAACAGGAAGGATGCCCTGAAGTTCCAGTACTCTTCCTCCCAGCTGACGGTATTGCCCATGGCACAGTTCAGCAGCGCTTCCTGACCCATCAGGTGCTCCCAAATTTGAAAGTAGTACAAGCTGCCAGTGAAGCTGTTGCTTACCCACACGATAAAGCCATCCTTTCTTTTCTGCAGATGGCCCAGCCCCAGGCTGCTGTTGGGTTTCAGGCACTCAGCACTGCCAATGGTTTCGGTATGCACGAGACTGACATTGCAGTAGACCTCCAGCAGTTGTTTCCTGGTGTCCCACAAGCAGCACACGCTATACCACACAAAAAGGGCCAGGTCGATCTCAATATCTCATCCGGTGCCAAAAAGATACAGTCTCAACTGCTGGTTTCCTCCAGAGAGTCCAAGCTCTATGTCGTTCATGTCAGTGGAGGTGTTGTTGGCGTCATAGGAAAACGCTGCCCAAGAGCTGATGTTGGCAGTCCAGTTCAGGTCAATGCACGCTGTGAACTGACATAGCTGAGGGATGCTGTAGTTGATCAGAGACACATATTTATCATTCCTTCCCAGTAAAGGACTGTCCTTTTCTCAGACTCTGGAGAGTATTTTGGCATCTTTTTTCTTCATTACTTTAAATTATCTCATTATATCTTTGCAACCTACTCAAGAAGCTTTGCTGACAGAGGCCAGAACCTCCCTGAGTAATACTAACCGCAGGCCTACATGGGCAGTGAGTAACTTGCCCACATGTGGCCCCAGCAGAAGTAATGCAGCTCTGACTGCAGAGTAGCAGAGTAGTAGCTGCAATGGCTATAACTCAGCCAGCCTCCGTCCCTGGAGCAGTCTGGCAGGGGCCTCAGCAAGCTGTGGAGAGTCTTTCACTCTGCTTATCTGGGGTTTGCGTTAAGTGTCTGTCCTACATCAGGACAGGACTCCATTCTGACAGCTGGATCTGCCCTGGTGTCCTACTCAGCGGATCCCACTGCAGGCACCACCACCAGCACCACCACCACGACAGAGTCCCTTCCCCAGGCATGAATCTCCGTGAACACGCACAAAGCCACAGAGCAGCACTGGTCCACAAGCAACACGTTTAGACAGCAGGAGCTAATCTTTCCACCAGCTCCATCTGCCACCGGCAAAGTGTTTCTGTAGGGGGTGAGGTGGCCCCACATGCACCGTCAGAGTGGTAATTAATCAGACTCAAATTGTAACCCAGGCCCCTCCTGTACATGTGATCTGCATCTTTAACCTGCCATTATGCTCGTGTTTACATGTGCTTCACTAATTCAGGATATATTTCTTCTAGACAAGAATTGCCATTATTTTGAGCCTTTTATAAGCACATCTAGGGGCTGTTTTCACAGCATTTTCCTCAAATGAATTTAAATTTTTCCAAACCTGATTGCCAGCCATGCAAATTAGATATTATAAATTGCCCAAGTCTAACCTGACCAATAAATCTCCAGTGACTACTCGCACTTCTAATAGTTATACATGTCATGAACTACAGAAGTAGCTGGCTCTTCTCCCCATCTGCTTCACACGCTTCGAATTGGAGGCAAGTAGAAAATGATCTGTTCGCAGAGTCTAATTCTCTGTAGGTGATCAGAAGTGGTGCATTGCTGTCCTAGCATCATGTTGTGCACTCAAAGCGTAAGGAGGGTATTTCTATCGCGTCTGTCGCATCTCTAAAATCAGCTCTACTGAACACCTCAGTGTGTTGTGGAGCATGCACTCTCATCCTGGTCTCGCTGCCACCACTGCAACTCCGCTATGATGGTGGTTTGCACCCAAGATAATTACTTTCTGCTTGAGTGGGAGCACGTAGGACTCAGCACATCAGTGTATAACATCCTTTCGGTGGAGGGCCTTGGGTGGGACAGGAGTTTAGCACCTCTCCACTAGCACATCAGCCCCTGCCTTAGGGGGAGCAAGCACATAAAATCACACGGCCGATGCTGAGACTGCAGGAGGACATCCGTGGTGGAGCTTTAGGGGATGCAGAGAGGTGGGTGTAGCTACTCAATTACAGCTCAAGCAGTGAGCAATTCATTACAGCACAACAAAATGCAGCAGTCATCTTCAGCCGTACTTTCCAGCAACTGCAGAGCCCGAAAGGGTAAGAAGCCAGTTCCCATGGGTTTGTCCAAGAGATGGGAATTCCCGTGGGATGTACGACTGGCAGAACTGGCACCCATCCCACTAGAGTGACTAGAGCACCATTGCACCCCAGCAGAGACACACTGACAAATCAGCCTTTCAGGGGTCAGGCTGTCTTATCGCAGACAGATTAGGAGCCTCTGGCCAAAGCTGAGAGAAAGTGGGTCACTTTGGCAAGACCTAGACATTCATCCAGTCTTTTTATTATGGAGGCTTTACTCGGAAAGAGCTCATTTTTAAGTCGACTGCACTGTGTGCTGGAAGTGACCCCAGTGCACAAGGGTACATTTTAGAAGCAGGCATTACCTCCATGCCCTGCACTGCTCTTGAGGAGAAGTCAAAGACAGAAATACAAAATCAACATTGAACTAGTTATTGTTTTGCTGGGATTTACAGTGGAGCATAAGGGTGCTGAGTGTGTTCATGAAGCAGAGCTCACTGTGTTTGACTCAGAGCCTGAATTAGTACTGGGGAATTTGGTTCTGCCCGTAGCTTCATGCTTTTCCCAGAACACCATGAAGCGAGTAAACACTCAGCTCTTATTTTACAATGACCAAAGTAAAACTAGAAAAAACCATACAGAAATGCAGAAAGACATCCAGAAAGGAAACAAGTGAATAATGACAAAACCAAGAGTCTTTTCACCTCCAACAGTTGTCATGGAACCAAACCCTGACCTTTCACTCCTTGACATATTTTCTCTTTCATACTGACTCATCTGTGGCCCAGACTGAAGCAGCATCTCAGGAGAGGGTGTGCATCATTCTCAGACCTGTAGGTCAGCAGGCCAACATCTGCTCAGGGATGTGTGATAGATGAGGACCCAGCACCAGCTGCAGTGGGAAGGGAAAGGTCCAGAGCAAGAATAACTGCTGCATTGGGGCAGAACAAGAGGAAAGTGCGCTCCTATATAGATATATAGAGGGATACAGAGATATATATAGATATATGTGTATACATATATAAATATATAGATAGAGATATCTATATATATAGATATACTGTGTGTGCTCAAACCAGAAAACCAGCAGACACCCCCTGGGCTGGGAGATGCCCAGAGCCCGCTGGCAGCACCATCCCTATGGTTAATCCTGGGGGGAATTACTGTACCTGCCAGGAGGAAAAGACGAGCAGCAAGCATCAAGATGCAAAGAGCCTTGTCGGGGGAGTGCTGTCCAGGGCCACGCATGAACCTCTTCATTCTTTAGGCATGTCCTGAAAGAAAGATGTTGATGAGCACCCCCTTACCACACACTTGGCTGAGAAATTAAAACTGCTCCTGCAGTTTGCTGAAATGGCATTCAGAGCACAGGAGTCCAGAAGTCCTCACTCCCCGTGACCAAACTGAGTCACTAGATCGATCTCTGTAAAGGTCACAGCTACACAAACCCTCTGGTTGCTGCTGGTTTCTGAAAGAGGTGAGGTTTACACAATTACACTGTGCATGTCTTGTCCATCTGTCACAACTCTGCAAACCTGTTAGCAACTTTCAGCCTGCTTTGACAAAAGGAGTCCATGTCTGAAGTGAAGAAGTTCCTACAAACGTGGGGAAAACAAGAAGAGAAAGCCCTACCAGGGACCTTATGCTGGATGTGCTGACCCACAGTTACACCCCATAGACTCTTGTGGGATGGGAGACCGCAGGGCAGGAGACAGGGCAAGAGGCACACGGAGAAGCAGGACACAAGGCTGCTGATGGACAGCACAGTCAAAAGAAGTATTTGTTCTCACTGCTGGGCTTTGTCTACAAACAAACTTTCATCAGTTTAATTAAGCCCTGGGAACGTACTCGTCATTGGGGAAGGGCTCGTTCTGGGCTATAAGTATACACTGAACACTTAAAGCAAAATCCAAATATGCCACTCTAAATTGGAAGGAGTTTGTGCTATTTTGCACTTCAGTTTGACCAAAGTTGCTTCAAAGATGACTGCAGTTAACCCAGAGCAACTGAGTGGACAGGCAGCCTCGATGCCCGAGAGCCCCGGACTCGCTGCTAGTGCCCTGCACGCTCCCCTGTAGTGCTCTGCTTTCTCTACTCACTTCACCGGGCATCAAAGGCAAAGGCTTAGGACCACACTGGATTAAATGTTCAGCTACCAATGAATTACATAAAGTGGCTGGAAGGGATGGACTAGATCCTCAGCTTGTCTAAGTTGGTCAAGCTCCGTTCAGTGGAGTCACCTGGCTTCACATCAAAGACAGCCCTCGCCTGCGGCTCCCCACTAAGGGTTACTGCACTCTGACCACTGGCAAAATGGAAATTGTCCCTTTGTATCCAGACATGTAAAATAAACATTAGAAAATTATTAAAAAAAAAAACAAACCACACCACAAAAACAACAAAAACCTGAGCTAATAACAACTCTCTCCATTTTCTTTTAAAACTGCACTTTACAAAACTTAAACAGTTGGAAATGTCATCCAGTTTTCCATTTTCTGCTGTGACCACAAATCTCTTCTCCCAGCCTTCTCCCTTATTACTCCAGCAATGATTTGCTGACTTTTGCAGTAACATTTAAGGAACAAATCATTATGCTCCCAGCCTGTGGTACCTAAACAGGATCTCTTACATATTTCAGGTGATTCATACTTTCTCCTAAAAACACCATAGTCATTAAAAAGTGCTGCTCAAAAACTCACCTCCCTGTGTAGCACAGAAATCAAGGTAGGTTTTTGCCAAGTGCTCCACACTGTTTCTTCTGTTAGCTGCCAAAAGACCGGTGAAAAGAAATACGAAGAGAAAATCAAGTGGGATATTGTGATGTTTTCAGTGGGTCAGGCAATGAAGAGCAAGTGATTTCTGTTCTGAAACCTTAGGTCTTTCTTAGGTCCTGGAAAACCTGTTGTGACAACAAATGTCTGCTCCCAACCTTCTCCTTTATTACTCCAGCAATGATTTGTTGACTTTTGCAATAACATTTAAGAAATAAATCATTATGCTCTCAGCCTGTGGTACGCCACGGGGTTGTATTAAGTTTTGTCCAGAGCAAAGTCCAGAACATGGAGCGTTATGAAACACAAATTAGAAAGAAACAACTGAATTGAAGAGTTCCCCTTGTTTCTGATTCAAAAGTAACTGCACTAAAGAACATCGTTAGTTGTAATTTTCCCACAAGAGCTGTCTAGCCTCTATTTGTAGTATATAGCACTAAAGATCAATCAGTCTCTTTCTTCCCTCCTGCAAGATATTAATCAGTCATTGCCAAACTACAAAAATACTAAATATTGCTTGCTACTGAGAAAGACTTCGTGAGTTGAGACCAAGGAGTGAGTGGCACCAGGAAAGGGTGGTGCTGGCTATGGCTTAGCTGGAGGCCAAGTCTTGAATTTTGTGAGTTAGCTCTGGAGGGGACGAAATGGGTTGCACAGGGCCCTGGAGGGCTTCCTCCTGCACGAGTGTGATCTTAAATGTTTTGGCAGTAGCTCCCAGCAGTTCAGCTCCCTCACTGGATCTGGTTAGGGACATTAGAGGAACTGGAGAGAGCCTGAACCTCCCAAGGCTGCTTAACACTGCGGTTCACCCTGCTCCTCCAGACACTCTAGTCTCCAAGCAGGATTGAGTGTCCCTCTCTTCCTCTCTCCTAAATAATCTAGTCATCCATCTTCACGTTCTTCCTAACAAATCCGTTTCCTCCTCTCGGTTACCTCTGTATAAAGACCTCAGACATCAGGTTTCTCCCCTCAAGACTACTACAGCACCCCTTAGCCAAACTGCCGCATCTCCAGGATCTCCTCTCCTGCCTTGTCTGACCCTCTCACAGCCAAGAGGTTGCGGCCGAGCGCCCTCCTGCCACCCACCAGCCCCAGCGGCAGGTTTTAATTTCTTTCTCTTATGGGCAGATCATATTCATGGAAATTGCTAGGCATGCACTCTTTGTCTCATCAAATCCATGCTGCCTAATCTCTAGTATCAACATAAACTCTTGCATGGAGAGCCTTTCTTCAAGCATGGGACTGAACGGGACTTTTCAAGGGTGGGTGCCTCAGAAGTCATCTTCTTGTACCTGTCAACTTTTTGTACCCGTTAAACCAGTATCATGGCATTATGGTACGGAAGGAGTTTTTGCTGCAACCCCAGAGCAACTATTGAGAAGATCAAGCTGTCCCCTTTCTCCACTTCCTCCATCTTCTTCTCTCTGTTTCCCTGTTTTTCAGTTTCGTTTGGTGGTTTTAATTAGTCAACACAAGTTGTTTATCAGTTTCACTAGAGGTTATTGCAAAGGGTCTGGAAGGCCGTGTGAGTGCAGCTCCTCTTCAACACTAAGTCGCAGGCAGAGCCTGATCTAATAACCAGCATCCCACGTCCGTTTCTGGTCAAAACTTTCCTGGGAAGTTTTAGAAAGGACACTTAGGACTCACAGCAGGAAAAACCTCTCTGAGTAAGGAGTACAATGAAATGAACAGAAGCAGAAAACGAAGACAGAACACATTCAGACTCACTGGGGCTGTTCAGATAAAAAGGAATTTTACTTTACTTTGGATGTGCGAAGATTTTTTGCCAGGAGGTTGCTATGGTGACTTTTCAGCTCTCCCAAACCTCCTCGTACTGTAATTACATCTCAAAGCCTGTGAGCTGGGAATCTTTGATTCTTTGGAGGAAGAATGTGGGTGGCTGACTCCTCAGGATGTTTTTCAACCAGACATTTTTACTCTAAAACAAAACAAAAAGATTCATATACTTGTGCCTTTAACAGCTGCTTACAGTTTCTATGAAACCTTCTGGCCTCGCTGCCTGCCATCCTCCCAAGACCTTCTTCAATAATTTTTAACTAAAAGGCGGCCTTTTCAGAACACCTCAGTCCAGCATTATGCATCAGCGAAGGTTATTTAGAGGATGTTTAGCTCCCAGTTGGGCTGAGCTTTCTTTATGCCACTGGACATTTAAATTTGGTCTCTAAACTAAAACATGCATAATGACAGGAGTATTTCTGCATTTCCTCAGCTTTTGTTATTTAATTCAGTTGTCACTGACAGAGTGCTGAAAGCACAGAGGCTGTGCAAATATTCTCCATGTTTTCTACTCTACAGATCTACCCAGTTCTGCACAGCTCCCCTGAGATAATGCACCATTAAAAAAGAGTTAAAATCTAAAATACAAATCCTTTGCATCAGGAACATTCAGACCACTGTTCTAAATAAACAGCATAAAATATTTCACAACAAAGGGATACACTGTTAAGTTTCAACTAACAATTAGGGGTTTTTTCTTCAAAACAGAAGCATCGGGGGGCCTTGCCCGGTCACACAGCAGAGACCTGGCTGCCCGGGGCAGCTGGCAGAGCAGAGGCAGGGCTGGAACTGCCCTCTGCACACTTGTTGGTAAATAACATGCATGATCCTGCAAATTTTATTGTAAAAGATTATATTAGTTCACTAAATCAGTGCAGGAAAAGATTAGCAGGGTGTTAATCTTCTCTTTCAAAAACCTCGAAGGACATAAATATTACAGAGTATTTTTGGAGACAGCTAACAGCTAGCACATACATCTAGGTTACAAATTGTTTTTAGTACAAAATTGACTTTTTAGATTTCTTTTTAATTACAAAGCTAGGAGAAAATATATTTGACCATGATTTATTGAATTCTGTAGTGGATATTTTAGAAACCTGGGTAAAATCCTTATGAAGTTGTAGGCATTTAAGAAATACAACTTTAAGAATACAACCACACCTTCAGATTTACTCGTCTCCTTTGCTACAGGTTGATTCTAGAATGGCATATGTTTTGTCCTTCAAAATATGCCAGGCAGGTATTTTTAGAACGAAAAACCTCAATTTTTCTACATTAATTTTTTTATAAAAATTATACTTCTTTTACAATTCAAATCACAACAAGGATTTTGAGTGACCCAAAAGAATGTGTTCTGAAACATGTTTTCCATTTTCTTTCTTGGTTATAGTTCAGCATGAGAAGTAGTAGAAATTTTAATGAAATCAAACTCCCGTTCCCCCCCAGCGCAGTTACCAGTGGCTCCTGGAAGAAACCCAGTGTCAGCAAACATTTTTTACCGTGTTCATCACAGCCTGCTCTGCCATCCCCTCACATATTGCCTTTTGACATGGCAGAAATGCTGCCGCTGTTTCGGCAGAGATCCCCGGGCACAGGCTTTTGAATGTCTATCTGTGCAGCCCTCGCCGGGGCAAATACGCCCTGGTTGTTTATCTGCTTGCATCCAGCTCATTGCCATGTAGTTGCTGAGTTGCTACTATCACTTTACTCACCAGGTATTGCAACTGGAGTAGTCGGCGCAGTGTGCGGCTGTCTACATATTGTATCTCATATAACCACACATGAGCAGTATCTGTTCACTCTTAGCAGCTCTTAATTTACTCTTAGGAGTCCTTAATTTTTTCTCCAGGACCACAAGAGACGTATCTGTAAACAGCGCATCTGGACATCTGTTTTGCAGCTATAAGGACCAGACTGTTGGTCTTGCTCCACCTCTGAAGCCCTCACAAGTCCCCCAGCCTGGGGGATCCCCAGCTGGTGTCCAGGCACTGAGCCCAGGGCTATTCCTCTCCCCCCAGCCAAGCACCTTTCCAGACATCAGTGCCAGAAGCATGGCCACAGCACGCTGCGTCTCGTGGGACATTCCTGCGTGGCTCAGTCCTGGCCTTCCACCTGTCAAAAATACTGCATTATCCCAGGGATCAAGCCTCACCAACATTTCTCACAGCAAATTAAGCTGAAAACCTTCTGCCCAACCCATGAATCTCTCTGTGGCACCTAGCAGGAGGTTCATCGATCCAATCTGCTACTGCTGTTACAGCTGCAACACATAATTGCTGGGACGGAAAGTGCCACTGCCATGCAACACACCTACACTCCACTCCCTGCCTTAATGGCCCCAGAGTGACTGCAGCACGGAGACGGACACAAATTACAATGTCAATCTCATAACTGATTTTATTAGTAGTGTTGCCTCCTAGTCCTCTGGAATTATGGATTATGAAAATTGCCTTGAAAGTAATTCAATGCGATGAGACTTTGGAACAGGAACTTTATGGCTTGAGTGGTTAATATCGTATTAGACTTGTGCTGTAGGACATTTAAGTAATGAAAGAGGAAAGAGAAGGAAATGTGAGGTAGATATGAGTGGCTGGGATGGGAGTTTAAAAGATTAAAAGACAAATCTGTAGCAAAAGTTGCATGAAATGAAGAACTTCTAAAATGACCTGTTTAAACCCATTTTGTCTTCACAACATGATAAGATTAAAGACACCTGGTCTGCTCCGAAAGAGCTAGCTCAAATGCACCGCTCCGCACAAGCTGATTTACCACACTTCTGCCTGGCGCACAGGACAGGTGGGAAGTCCCGAGCGTATCCAAATGACTAATGCGAGTCCCTGACAGGGACTGTGATCGAAAACCCCACCGCTGTCACAGTGGTCTTCTCCTCTGTGAAGTGCTTGATTGCTTTTGATGCCCTTGATGAAGCCCGCTTCGCCTTAGGTGTGTCCCCCACCTTCCCAGGAGAAGGCGACGCTCATAGACACACACAGCGAGCGGCCTGGGGAGCGGACCGACGGGCACAGGGCTTTGGACTAGGTGGGGATGGAGGGGGTATTCCCCAATTTCCCTGAATTCTTCAGTTTTCCCCACTGGAGTCTCGATCCCAGGCGTCTGCCTGCCAGGCGGAAAGGAGAAGCAGTGGTTCTTTCTGCTGCAAAAGGAACTTAATTAAATACATCCCAAGACACTTTTTACCTGCAGAACTCTGTGACTTTAAACTTTGGCTTGAGAAGCATGAAGAGTGGGTCACTGGAGTAAGAGTTCAGCCTAACGAGACCTCCTACTAGCGAGCACAGCAAAAATATACAGCAAATAGCAGAAGGACCTACAGTCACATACTATAATGGTTATGCAGATAAGCTACCAATACAGCTTTGCTTTTATAAGGTATTTGTGACACATAGGAGGAAATATTTCTCATTTCATTCTTGCAATTCTACTTATTTAATTCTTGCCATTCTATTCTTTCTTTTTAATGGTGCTTTTGAAAAATAAGCAGCTTGCTTCTTGTTATGCTGCTTCTGCTCCTGCTTCAGTGACAGCATTTTCTTCTCAAGAGCTGCCTGCTGTGTGCCCAGGCAATTTATATCTTATTCTAAGCAATATTAATTTCATTTATATCTTATTCTGAGCAACTTCTTCTCCTTCCTTTGTCAAAGGTGTAACCATGTTACAGCCAGGACAAGGCATGCAAGGTCGGAATGCCGCTGGGTGAAATCCCGGCTCTGTTAAAGATGTGACAAACATCCCTTGGCTTCAGTGGAGACATCCATCGTTTACTCATCAGTCGGAGCTGACCCCCGGCAGGCTGGTGCACGCAGATGTTTGCAAACCAGGGCCTGACTTGGGACCACTGGATGTCACTGTTGCCCCACACAATTTTTCTGATGGGCCTTTGCCTGGGCACACAGCAGGCAGCTCTTGCGAAGAAAATGCTGTCATTGAAGCAGGAGCAGAAGCAGCATAACAAGAAGCAAGCTGCTTATTTTTCAAAAGCACCATTAAAAAGAAAGAGTAGAACGGCAAGAAACAGGGAGAGAATTTTGCGCAGGGTTGGTTGCTGTCCTCCGAGGGTGACGTAAGCTCATTTCCTCGGGGTCTGCAGCAGCGTGAGCTCAGAGCCCAGCCAGGCGCTCGCACACAGCCCCGCAGAAGGTGACATGTGCCAAGCTGACACATGCTGGAACGAGACAGGGATCGCATCCCTGTCAGCTACGCGTTACTGCTTAATGTATGAGCCCAGGAGACCGAAAAGGCTGTTAAGCACGGCTCACGGTACATTGTAATCCGTCTGCAGAACAGGAGAGCAGCATCAGTTAGACCTCCGCCTCTCCTTCAGCTCCTTGTTCAATATGCTCCTGTCCAGATCCTGGGCACGTGTACAGTGCAGGAACAAACCAGAAAAACAAACATACAAGAGCACTGTCCGATGGTTAATAATTTCCACTGCCAGAAATACCTTCTGGAAGAAAAGTAAAAACCATAAGCTGGGCTCAGATGTTTCTTAAAGTCACCTTTAAAATCATAGAATCATAGATTCATAGAATGGTTTGGGTTGGAAGGGACCCCCAGAGCCCATCTAGTCCAACCCCCTGCAGTGAGCAGGGACACCATTGCCCAGATCAGGTCGCTCACAGCCCCGTCCAACCTGGGCTTGAATGTTTCCAGGGATGGGGCCTCCACCACCTCTCTGGGCAACCCCTTCCAGTGCTTCACCACCCTCATCGTAAAGAATTTCCTCCTTATATCCAGCCTAAACCTGCCCTGTTTCAGCTTAAAACCATCACCCCTTGTCCTGTCACCACTGTCCCTCCTGAAAAGATTCTCCCCCTCTTTCCTACAGGCCCCCTTTAAGCACTGACAGGCCGCAATCAGAATCATTTGTGCCTGTGAGACAGAGTCCACCAAAATTACAAACCAGAGATTTGGCCCTGTGCCTTTAATCTGTGCCAGGTTACACTTTAAATCCCCCCTTCCTTGGTAAAATCTTAGTGATATCCATGTAAATATGATGGAGTAATGGTTCTTATCTGAGTCAAACACAACTATCCAGGCAGGAGTTCAGAAGGATGGGGAAAGAAAGTTCATAATAGTTTGTAGAAAGAGCTTCCTTCAAGTTACTGAGGTTTGATTCTTCTCTTTGAGTTTTTCATGCCTGGTGGTTGTGGTTTCAGGAAAAGGATCCCCTGCTCGAAATTTTGCATTGGACCATTTGCATTTGCTCTGGACCCACACTCTGGCTGTTCCTGCCCATGTACAACGGGACCTTCCCTCCTGCCCTTTTTGTTCAGTCTGCTCAATCAGCTGTGCAGAACGGCATTTCTGATGAGTGCCGTTCCCAGACAGGGTTCCTGCGGGGATTCCTGAATTCTCCCATATTTGCAGCTTCCCTCCATGCATGAGAATGGAGGAAAACCCTGATCCTGAGGGTTTCAGGATCAGTTCCCTGATCCTGCATGCGAATGGAGGAAAATCCAAGTTTCCTGAGACATGCATTTACATTTAGAAGTTACCTAAAGGCTGGAAAGTTACTGTTCATAACTTGAAGATTTCCACATGGTTATGATGCTGCTGGTCAAAAATATGAAAGCTCCAGTTATTCTGAGAGCCACTAAAATTGGGCAGTTGAGCAGTGATAACAGACTCAATATTTTGGACAGTCAGCTGGGGCCGAAAACAGACAAAAGCAATAGGAAGAAATCTTGTTCCATAATAGCCCATGGACACGCAGCTGCAGATGTGGAAGAGAGAGCAGGATTTCCTCCGTAGCCACTGCATCCAGCTGGGGAGTCAGAGCTGCCTGAACTATGTGAACTATTCTGCTAGGAAAGTACAGATGACACTAATTCAAATAGGTAAGTGCCTTAGCCAAGATTTTTTCCACAGCCTGAATTTAGTGTGTCACATCATTGCTGCTTTTCTCATTCCCTGTGGTTGGGGAATGTCTTAAAGTGATAATAACATTTTCACTAGACATGAACCAAAACCCTGTAAATGCTTTGCAGTTAAATGTAACCGGGTGAGATTCATATCTGATGTAAGTGGATATAAATTTCTGCTTATACTGGACCTGGTTGTGCAGACAGGGACCCAAACCACGGGACTGTGACCAGCTACCAGGACAGCACTCTGTCACAGCAGCCTTTGGTTCCCCAGGACAGACTGAGCAGCTATGAGGCAACAGCCCTTCTCTGTATCATGTCTTATAGGCAAGGATTTATTACTACATTTTACTTTATTACTAGGCAACACCGTGAGTCTTTTTACTTAGTCTCTTGCTTACCAAAAAGAAATTTATTTTGCCCATTAATTATGGGTACTGGATGTGAGTGGGAGGAAGAACTTTTGTTTTCTCTCAGTTCCAGCTAGTTAACTGCACGTATCTGGTGAGAAGGAAAAACAGTCATGCAGAGCTAGAGCCTGGTAGATGGAAAAGATGCTCTGTGTCCTGTCTTAAAGCCGCTGGTGATTTTGGCACACCTCTCACGCAGATAGTGTTCTTCACACGTACAAACTCAGCCAGCAGATCCCAGGGACTCCCCACCTCATGAGCTGAAAAAAGGAGCTATGACTATCCTTTCCCACCAGAAGTTCCTCCAGGCTGGGGTTGCAAGTGGTCTCCAAAGGGAGAAAAGGAAGATGGTACCCTGTTGTAGGATGGATGGATGAAGGCCAGAGGGGCTGGTTGCTCTTCAGCTATATCTCAACCCACCCTCGCCTTCACACAGGGCAAAGGGGCCCAGCGGGAGGTCAGCGGGAGGGCGGATGTCCTGGCTGCCAGAGGGCTTCCTTCCCTGCCCGCAATGGCCAGACCACTAGTGCTCATGTTGCCATTTTGTGCTGAAGGTAGAAATGGGTTTGTCCTGTGGCTTCTGACGCCTGCCCGTGACTGTGGCTGGACGCCCAATTTCTCTCTGCTAGCACAGGGCAAACCTCAGGCCATTCAGTGGTTTGATCCATACGTGTTTATTCTAAGTGCATCCTCATGCCATCTGCACTCTGCTCCGAAAATTTTGATTAGGAATTTCCTAAGACACTCCTTTAACTCTTTTAATTCCTCTGTAAATAAGCAACTGCCTTTACTTAGCAACTGCCTGACTCATTTCCTCTCCGAGCAATCCCCTGGGTTCACTCTGCAGTACTTCCTCTTCACATTTTCTACTTCTTCTGATATTTTTCCTTTTTTTAGCTGAGGCAGGTTGTTAAAAATAGCAACAGGATTGCACTGTGCATTTGTAAAATCAGTACTACCACCCCAGAGGTCTTCTCAAGCCTTCTCTCAGAATCGTTCCATTTTCAGTTGTATAATTACTGTTAAGTCTTGAGGCAAGAGAAAGGATGCATTTTAGTAGTCCTAAAAAAAAAAATAAATGTTTATAAACACATAAACATCTTTAATATAACTCAGATTTATGTTTTGTAATACTTCTGAAATTATATTGGCATTAACAATCTCATCAGAGTAGGAAAACCAGGCTTAAGGGATGAAAGTTTTTGCCATCTGTGTATTTTCACTAGATGCCTAGAGGATATACTGTTCTTCGATGCCATTAGTTTACATTAATTATCATCTAGAACTGTCCTAATAGAGAGAGAATTTTTTACTGTAAAGAGACACCAACATTCTAAAAGAAAGCCCAAACCCTGTAACGACTCAGGCAACAAGCTGTGCTGTGCCAACCCAGATCATTTCAGCCAAAAAATTAGCTGTGGTTTTAGGTAAAGAGGGAGTTTGGGATTTACCAGCAGCAGTAGCATTGCTTGAAGAAAACTGAAAACAGCAGTTATTTTTTCATCATGATTATGTTTACCGTGCACATGTCAGCATGCAAGGTGCTGTATGCTCACACCACACATAGTCTCTGCCAAGTAGAGCAGATGATGAGCCGCGTTCCTAAAGGTGACCCTGCCCCATTTCAGGGCAAGGGCCTTGCTCAGGCCACGGAGAACAAGGCTTAAATCTGAGACTTCCCTACGCATCCAGTAAAATACCTTCTGAAACCAGAAAAGTCACAACTGACAGCTAGTGACATTTATGCGCTCGCCATCCGTGCTGACCGGACCCCAGCCTGCACCGCTCCCGGGTCTAACCCATCCTCCAGAATACTCAAGGAAGCATCTCTCCCAGGAGCACCCCATTCAGCCTGTCACTGCTGTGGGCAGAAATAAGCCGCAGCCAAAAGTGTTTCTAAAACTCCTGGGCCCAGGAGATGCTTAAACCTAAACCTTGGTTTGAACTCTGCTGAAGGAAGGAGGTACCTTTGCAGCCCCTCAGAACATCGCATCTGCTCTGCTTGGGCGCTTGGGGGTCAGAGGTAGCTTTTAATTGCCCTCTCCCAGCTCACTTCTAATTTAATTTTGCTCTAATGTTTGTACATGAGAAGGAGTGATAATTGAAGGGGAGAGGACTCTGCTCGAGTCAGAAGTGTGGATGTTCAGCTGATTTATAGAAGTTAATAACCAGGGCCTCACTGGATTGGTCCTATTGGGAAGAGAGGCTGAAAACAGAAGTCAGGTATTTACAACAAAGAGCCTTGTTTCCTTGAACACAGAAGCCCAAGTAGAGCTTCTCCTAGTCACAGTTTCCAAATCAGGGTCATTAGCATGGCCTACGCCCAAGACAGTCTGTCCAT
Organism: Podiceps cristatus; assembly: GCA_000699545.1. NCBI lineage: Eukaryota > Metazoa > Chordata > Aves > Podicipediformes > Podicipedidae > Podiceps > Podiceps cristatus. The sequence goes on along the minus strand of KL286588.1, from coordinate 3,497 downwards.
GACTCCTTTTCTCACTGGCACACAAACCAGCCAGATCGCCTCAAATCCTCTAGCCTTTACCTTTGCAAGCACAAGCTTTGACACGCAGCCCGTTGCTTTGGCTGAGAAACCAAAGAGAAACATCAACCCTTAGCTGTGATTACAGAAATAGGTGGTAATTGGTCTTTCTATTCCGTTTCCAAGAGCACAGGGGTAAGTGAACTACCAGCTTTAACCAAGTCTGCAGTTGATGCGCCCTCCACCACACATGAAATATTCATAATTCCTGATTTGTTCTGTTCTGCCACAGCTTGCTGGAGATAAATTCCAGGTCAAATGCTACGCAGCTTCCTTCTGTGCTGTATCCTACATTTAGTCACTCCATACAGCCTTGCACCTTATTTCATTTCTAGTGTTAAACCACACAGTGTGTTCAAGTGTTTCTTAAGGGCTCTATTGCATCAAAGACTTTTAAGGAAAATTGTCCCATGAAAGCAGAATGAAATCTGAATGCAGAATACAGTTTTGTCCCTGTACCACTTCTCTCTGGAAATGAGTTATTTGTCAGAAAAGTAGCAAGTTGGCATGAGTAGTTCTCTCTTTATTTCTGCAGGTGGCACCAAGCATTTAGTTCTGAGACATATTTGCTCTTTTAAAGCTATTTTGAATATCTAAAAGATGTTCTCTGTGCTGTTCTACCTACCCTTCCCATATCCCAACCTGTACAATAGAATGATGCATAGACAAAGCAAAAAGGTCTGGTTTGATCCTCGTCCCTAGCTGGTGGTGACATTAGCTACAGCTCACTGAGGTGATACAATGCTTCTTCCATCAGCTCTGGGTCCCATCTCTATGTTCTGTGCCAGTCCCCATTCTTATCTGCAGGATTTTTTTTTAGAATCTCATAAGCCTTATTTATTTTTTTTTTTCTTAGTTTCAGGCCCCGGTTTCCAGTTCCCAGTTCCGCTCTGCTCCTCTGAACTGCTCTCCACAAGAAGTGCTCCCACCACAGCCAAGCACAGCTGGGATGTGTCAGTCGGCCGGTGGAAAAGTCTCATGGTGAAACCTGCTTTGCCATAGCTTCTCCATCCAGGGTGAAGGGGATCAAAACTTCACATTTACATTAGCTGAGGAGAGGAATGAAGGGCACAGGGGGAGGGATGATGAAACTGTGCACCCTTCTCTCTTGGAAGATACCTGTGCAATATAATGCAGACAAATAGAGGCAGAGAAACCACATTATAAGGGCATTTAGAGGGAAGACTGTTGTGCTGCACTGTGCGGAGCCTCTTGCAGCGAAATACCCCTCCGTGGCTGCACAGCTCATGGCCTCTCTCCAGCCCTGCGACCCCCCGTGCCAGGCCCAGCTGGTCAGTGGTTCACCCATCAATCCTTGTTGTCCCTGGGATTGCGGTGGGAACCGAGGTGTGAGGCATAGATAGCCCCAGCCAGGGGGAAGACTGGACAGGAGCCAGCGGCACGAGGGCGTATGGGATTACAGCCGAGGCAAGCCAAGGGCTTGCTGCACCCAGGGAGGGGGCGTCACTAACTAGTCCCCTGCCCCCAGCCCTCCAGCCCTACCCGCGCCTCGCACCATCCACCCGGCCTTGCCTGAGCTGCTGCGGGAAGCTCTGCCTCAGAGCCCTTCCACAGGGTCAGTTTTCTGCCGATTTAATCCCGCAGAGACAGACGCCGAAGGGCCGGTACCGCACGGCCAGGGCACCCTTTCCTTTCAGCAGCGAGGTCTGCACGGCCGGGTGCTCAGACTGCACCAGAGTCCTGTTCCATGACGGCTCTGGCTAACCCGCACGCCCACGCCGATTTGGTGAACCAGGGAAAGACCCAGGACTACAAGTGGACCCTGGTCAAGAAACATAAACTAAATATCCTTATTCTAACCACTTGCCATCACTGTACAACTTCAGTGCCACAGTCACAACTCTCAAATTTGCAAATTGTAAGCTCCCCCGGAGCTAGGCTGGGTGCTTTGAGTTTTCCAAGCTCAGTTGGGGATTATCAATCTTTGCCAGTTACCTTTTTGGGTGCTCCTTCACACAGATGGCCTGACTGGCTGCGCTGTGTCGGAACCAGATTGCATTTCACTGCAGCCTTTGGGAGCTGTTACTCTATCCCCAGGCTTACATATCTCCCATACTCGCGTGCAAAGCAGAGAGAGACAGCTTAGTGGCCCAAGCCCAAAAACATTACGACTTATTAATTTAGCAACACATTTTATTCACGACTGGCAGCATTGGCTGAAGAGCAAAATGAAGAAGTCAGATTCATCCTTGTCTCCCACATTTCAAAATAAAACAGTGTCTATAACACTGCACAGCCATGCTCAGAGAAACCATGAGCTCCTGGGCTGGACATTAAAGGAAATAACTGGAAATAGATGATGCTATACCTGTCCCATCCTCCTCCAGTCCCGCTCGACAAAGCACTCCGCTGCCCGACTGGATTGTACAAAGGTTTTTGCAGCACACCAACTACTGCTATATTTGACAGCTATTTATACTGTGCTTGATTTTCTTAGCTGGGCTACCCACGTAGTCAAGGTACGTACAGAGTAAATTTAGAACTGATGAAGATTTTCCTTGCTTTCCTTGGGTCACTGGGACACAAAGTCCCAGATTATTTCACTTATGAAGCGTTTCTGGCCTACAGCCAAGTGTGCTGCTGTGTACCGAAGCAGCTACGTGTTACAATATGTTATAGAAACATTTTAATACTTAAAAGGTAGATGATAGTGTCTTACAGTTTCAAAGCCCTGTATAACCACTAACTAATTGAGGTTCATGGCACCGCTTTTTAGCAGATAAGGAACTGAAAAGCAAGTATCAGCCCCTGCTTATTACCCTGAGGTCTGAACTACAGTAGTTATTTTTCCAGGTATGGAACAGCAAAATAATTGAGTTTGCTCAGACAGCACTGTACAGTAGTAACTGGCAAATGTCAGTATTTAAATGGAAACTTCCAATGGAAACCCCCCCACCCCCATCCACTCTTCCACCCACTCGCCAGCAAAAGTTGCACAGCTGAAGTGCTACCATGGCAGGACTCGTCACAACTTCTTTTCACACGAGTTACGCAGCCCTGACACGGCCTTGGGTCAGTGGGGTGCAGGCTCTCCGAAAATCATGCCCCCGGGAATCCCCTGAGAGAAGACAAGGCTACAGACCTGGTAGGCTGAGCAGGCTCTGGTCCTACTAAGAACCAGAATTGCTGGTGGAAAGCAATCACCTCATGCTCAGACCTACGGAGGGACCGGGTGCTTC
>KL286585.1:31357-62078 GCA_000699545.1 Podiceps cristatus | reverse complement strand
GATAGCTATATGGTGATAGGAATTTAAATATGTGGTTTCAACACAAAATGCAGTATTAAAGAAAATAGTTGTTGGGCATGACTACATCTTGCAGTGAAACAACAAGAATAATTGAGCGTTCTAGGGTCTGCTGTTGAGGTTAACATCTTAAATTTATTTATGACCTGGAAAAAAATGGACCATAAGCTTTCAAAATTTGTGAATAAAAGCTATGGAGCTTGTAATGTCCATGCAAAGATAAGTAAATCACTGGAACAGCCGTTATTACAGTAGATGAAATTTCATTTGGCTACGTGTCAATGCAGTGAAAAATAATCTAGGTGTTCTCTGTGTAGTATGCTGATGGACTTCAAGCTTCCATATCCTCTAAGGAAATATTGAGCAGTGTGTAAATATTTAATTCAAAAAGAGGTCTACCTAATCAGCAGAAATTGTGGCAAATCAGTTTGGACACCAAGGGGCACTGTACATGGGACAGGGTGAAAAAGAGCAGGTGGGTACTATATCACCACATTGAGTGTTCATTTTCATCTTCTGTGACCTATGGTTTCCCATAAGTCTGGGATTCATCTCTGTCTTACTCAACCTGTGTATTAGAGTATTATTGCTCTGCCTGTCGTCTCATCTTTTACATTACCAGTGCTTTTGGCACCTTGTGTAGCCATAAATGCCACAAAAATTTAAGTTGCAAGTGGGCAAAGGATGTATCACAACAAATGGAGGTTTGACATGTGCATTTGTGACCTTCAGTTCCTGCCTTGTGTATAAAAAGCATCCATTTATCTACTGACACAGCTTCTCACTGCCTCGCTATGTTGATTTCCCAGGTTCACTAGCAGAGCTCAAGGTCTCTTCCTCATATTCAACGTGTCTTATGTTATGCCTCAGCCACTGGGCATCATCTTTATAGGATTATAGAACTCACTGTCCCAGTACAGTGGTTCTAGAATTATATAGAAAAACAAGCTTTTCCAGGAGCTGAAAAACAGATTTATTCCTGGTGAGATGGTGACTCTGAACTTTCCATTTTTTTGGAACAGAGTAAAAACCAACTGGTTTGCATAGCTCAATTTGTCATCAGTTGGTCATCCCCTCTCTCATATCCACACTTGCTTTTTTCTTTTTCCCTTATACACTGCTGAAACCCTGGCATTTTACTCTTCTAGGAACGTAGAGAACTGCACAAGATGCAACCCTAAATCAGTTAACGCTGCATTAAATACAAGCTTGCATCATACTAGATGTTCCATAGGCAGTTTGTATAAAACTTCTAGTGAGCACAGAAGTGTGCTTTCATATTGTATAACAACTTTTTTCTGTAGTGGTGGTATTAGGTTACTTTGTCATGGATGTTGAAATATATGGTTCAAAAAATCTATTTGTGTACCAGTATCACAAACCACTAAGGCTTCATAACCAGTGATCTACTTCTTGTGAATATGTATTAAGCAAAGTTCTCACAACTCTGTAAAAGAGTTTGTGGCTTCCTCAGTTCCATTAATTTGTGCCGTCCTGGCTTAAAGCAGTCTGTCTTTTTTGGTGGTATCTCAGATGAGGAGTGATAACAGGAGCCCCAGGGTAATAGGCGCTGAGCTATGCTGAAGTTGTAAGCACGGGAAGGGCTCAGATCACCAAACAGCTATGATCTATGCCATCTAGAGAAGCAAACTCTCAAAATTATTTCCAGGCTTCCCTAGCATTTCTTAATCTACTCAAAGAAGAAAAGAAATGCAAGTTTTTCTATGATCACTTAGAAAATGATCTGTAACGATTACCCTGGGTCACAAAAAGGAACCCATGAGAAGTGATTGGCATGTGCCTAAAGATACTGCATTACCCATTGAGGAGTTGATGGTGGAAAGAAAAGTAAAGGACATCAATACACTTTAATATTGTTTTGTCTTGCAAAGATAATGTCAAATAAAGGTGTCATCAGAAGATCAGGAAAGAGTCTGAAACCAGAGCACACATTCTTATTGCTATATTTGCATTGCAATCAGTATGGCAGTAGTAGTCCTATAAATTCAGACTCTGTTATAAACCCATACCTTAGCGCTTACAGTTCTTCAAACAGAGATTCAGAAATACTCATGAAAACTAGAATGCAAGACACTAGTAAAACCTGCCAGTGTTGCCCAAGCATACCAAACAATATCCCTTTAAAGCATTCAGCTAACTAATGATGGCATAACACAGTGTGTAACAGCAAGGGTGAGGCATTCCTAGGGTAAAGACTGCTTTAGAGGTATATAGCTATTAACAAAAACTGAGCTTGCTTTGTAATGCCCATGGCTTGACCATTCATTTGCAGGATCCAGAAATATAAAATAGGATTAATTTTTATTTCTGTAAACAAGCTAACTTTGGAAAGGTAGTTGAGGGACTTGGCTTGAAGTTTTATGGTTGCTCATCACCTAGAAGCGAATGAGTTACTTTTAGCCAGCCAGACATGGCTTAGGGATCTGGAAATCTCTAACTATGGGTTAGCTACAGGCTTGTTGATTTTGGAAACATTCCCCAGTGAATTCATAGCTGTAGGGGATCCTGCTCAGGCCATGGCCGATGGCAGGGGATCATCTGAAAGTTTCCTACCAGCTGGCAGCCAGAAGCTGCAACAGCTCCTCTGTTGAGCAGCCAGCTGACTGCAACCAGAAAGGAGGGCACTCTGGCTAGTGTGAGAAGTAGCACACTGTGGAATGAGATCTGCTCTCGTTATCAATTAGCACTTGGGATACTCAGGCCATTAGTCCCTGCAAACAGCTGAAACTTCTCCTATTCAAAAAGTCTTCCTCCAAAAATCCCTATCCAGCCACTGTGGAAGAACTGATATTGCTGTGTGCTTATTATGAACCTGAGGCTTAGCTTCCTCAGCAATCCCCCCCCCTCCCCTCTTCACCCAACAAGCAAGCACATAATTTCCTCATACAGAATCTTATACCAGTTAATCCAGTGTACCGGGTTATTTTATGCTCCTTGACTTCAAGTGCTCTTAGCTTTACCGAACGTCTCTATACCATTTTAAGTGTCTGCATAGTACAGAGGCTAAATTCCAAAAGCTGTTTTGCTGAGCCTCCTGCAAATGCTTGGATATGTTCCAAGTCCTAGTCTGGCATTTGAAAGGGATTTTCCAGGATGTTACAATTCACCCAGCGCTATAACTGTGCCAACCCAAAAGCTTTGCTGCCTTCAAAGATGCACTACTGCATGTAGTAAAAGTGTGTTCCAAGGCAGAGAGAGCATTAAAAAGGACCAGCTCCACCAATACGTTTATTGGCATAGACATTAAAATATCTAGAAATGCTTTCTCTAAGCCATTTTCAGGCTGTGTGATCTATTCAAAGTTTCAGTGCAGCTGTGTGTATAGCTTATGTGACAAAGCATATTCTTGTCTGCTCCTGCAGGCATGTGGCCTGCCTGGAGCTTTTCACACAAAGGAGGAATATCCACTTCCTTTTTTGCCAGTAAGTCACAGCATCCAAACCCAAACATAATGATTGTCCCTACAATCTCAATGCTTCCTTGGAAAATGGTGCACAGAAAATGTGGCATTACAGAGAGCAGCTCTTCGAGCAAAGAACAGGGCTGTTTCTGATGAAAACGCAAAGTGGGGTGTCCATACTAGCAGTGGCATGATATTGTTAAAAAAAGTACTAAATGTTTAAAAGAAAGGGTGAGTGGAAGGAAAATATTTTTAGCAATTAACAATTTAAGTAGTCCTGCCCTGGACAGAGTGCTTTACTGTGTCTAGTTTAAACTGAACCATTTGTAATGGACAGATTGACCCTATCTCTACATATAATATAAAACACTGCCAAGAGTGAAGCAAAATAGTTACTCTTGAAAAGCTTAAACAAACCAAACCAGAATAATTATGGAAAATGGCACATACATTTTAAACTATATTGTTGCAGTAACTGGAAATTTAACGTTGTTCAAATGAAGCTGCCTCATACTGCTTCTCAAGGTCCCAAAACTGGTGCTTTGTTATGAATCTAAATTACAAACCTTTCTGGAAAGACATGCTTTAGCCCAACACAAGTTACTGGGATCAAATATATAAGGTAAGTGGCTGAAACATAACTGATTTTAAAAGGTCAGATAGAGCAACTTAAAGGTGTATACTGGCCTTAGACTACATGAATTTTAGTGAGACTGAATGTTTTTAATGTGAGAACCTATATATTTAAGTACCTGTGTGAATAGACTCTGGTCGGTGCATGAGTTTGCCTGGCTAGCTGAGCAGTTGCCTAAACTGGAGGCTCAGGTCCCAGCTACTACTGTTACTCAGGAGTGGTGAAGGTGGCTGCAGAGACAGAAGCTCCTGCTCCATTTAGGTGGCACAGGAGGCTGCAGTCTATCCTGAGCCCATCCGCTGTTGCGTTACTGGTTATACAATGTTAAGCTACAAGTATTCTGTGTCCTAATAAGAGCAGCAACATGGAGAGCAGTAGTTTGTCAGGACAGACAAGCTGGATCTCTAGGATATAATTAAGTGCTGACAAGCTCAGACATAAGACGTGTAATAAATTAGTTATAGTACCTGAGTAAGAAGGATGAACTCTGCTGTGAAGGCAATTATACAGAATTTCAGCCTTGGGACCACTTCCACACATTCATGTGTGTTGGGAAATTACATATAAATTTTATGTGTCTTTAGCAAAACTGAGAAATTATTAACATAATATTAACATAAACAGATACAAATTTTGAAGTTCAAATGAAATCTAGGAAAATTGCTGCAATAGCACCTATTTTTGACAGTGTTGTCATTCATCTGGCTTTAGAAGCAAAACAGCAAGTATGGAAATGCTCTTAATCTGCTCCTATATAAAACAACTGGACTTTTAGTTACTGAACTGATATTTAAAAACCTCAGCAATCTGCTATTAAAAAATACTAGACCTGGGTTTCACAAGATTGCTTCATCAGAGATGATAAACATTATGGCTGTATTCAAGTGGTTTTCAAGCCTTGCAATCACCACAGGAGCTATTAAAAAAGTTATGTTTGCTAGTTTCCCATCTTTCCGTCTGCTTTTATTTTAATTCTTTCTTCGTTTTTCATCCCTCCTGGCCACATTCAATTTTTATGTAGCCTATCTGGGTGTTTATATTGGAGGATAATATTACTCATACAAGCAAGTCAGATTATTGGATTTTTATATCTTCTATTTTAAAATCCATTTAAGGAGGGTGGAGAGGGGTGGGAAGGGCCCCAAAAGAGCTGCTGACCCTTAAAGAAGAGTTATCATTTCACTAGCAATAACCTGCAACTTGTGTCCTGAAAGGAAAGGCCTGCTTCAAATAATGAGGAACATTTGTTTTATTTGCTTTTGTGTAAGCTGCTGAACAGCTAAGATATCAAATAACTTATTTTGTCTTATTATACAAGGTCTGGAGCTATTTTCCCTATTGGCTTGCCCTGTAATTTAGCTTGGATTATTGGTGTTAAAGTAAGGAAACTACGTAAATGGTAGAGGATCAAAAGACCTGAAAGAACAAGAATAGAAGATGTGTCAAGAATAGCAGTATTTCATATTTGATAGTGTCACTGAAATGCACCAGTGTCTAGGGGAAAGAAGGTTGCAATGGAATTAGTATTCTGTCAACATTATCTGTGGGCAGAATCTTAACCAAGAATCTGGGGCAAGTGGCTATTCAAAATTAAATGTACTGTTGGATCTTCAGTGTCAGAGCAGATGGGGATTTAGCTTTTCAAGTCTCAGCCAAATAATAGCTGAGCAAAAGTCTAAGTGGCAGAGAAGAAGCTTCAAGATGGAGAAAGACAGTATCAAATACAAAGCACTTATTTGTAATCCTGAGCAGTGCACCGTTTGACTGAGAAAAACCAATGATGTCATCAAAATTAAATGGAGTCCAGGACATTATTAGAATTAACATCTCCATTGATTAAATGAGTTGCTGACAGCAACAGCAATGTTGCTGGGCTATCAGTCTTGCACTCTTGTTTGACATTTTAAAAGAAAATGATGAATGTCACCAAGTTGTTTTCCATTATTTGTATCATGTAAGAGGGTTTGCTTGATGGATTTCAGATCTACTACTTTAGTGGAATCCTGAACACACCAAAATATTTACCGCTTATCATACTTGGAGGCCAGTGTAATTTGTTTCTTCTACTGTCGTTCCAAAAGCAAGGGCTTCTCTACTTACACCTTGAACTAAATTAACGAAAAACTGTTTTGATTTATTCTGACAACTATTTCAATGCAAGTCTGTGCATACATTTTTCCTTTGGCTGTAGCATCTTAAAGCTGACTTAATCCTAGTTAGGGCGTAGATGAGCTTTAATTGCCATCTTCCACAGAGCTTTTCAAATGCTACATGTTTTTCATACATTTTGAAGGCAGTGCAGCTGGACGCTTGGCTCTAGCTCGCCGTTCAGGAAGTGATCTTCTGGTTTGTGTCTGGCACCACGGTGCTGCTTCTGGTGCCAAAGTGATGGCAGTGGCTGCGCTCTGCTGCATCCTGGCAGAGGCACGGGGCACAGATTGTTAGTGACCTCTTGTGGAATCGAATAATTGCGATGGAGCTGATCCAGTCATACAAGGGCACACTCCATCCCCCTTGGCCTTGGCTCTTCTAAGCTGCTCTAAAACCTCTTGAAAAGAAAATATTCAGCTGAACATGAAGACAAGTACACTAACTCTAATTTGGCCAGGTTTACTGGAGTAAACATTTCCAGTATGGCAAGTATCCTGTGATGCTTAACAATTAGAAGAAATTGGAATTTACTAAAGTTGGTACTGACAGCAATGGCTCAGTTTGGGAGTGTTTTAGTATCCTTAGGGGAGTCTGTTGAAGAATACCTGCTTAGCTGCTGGGAAATGACGGCATCCTCACAGATGTCAGTATGTTGCAAAAAAGTCTCTGGAGTATGCTTCACATCCGCTTTCTATTATATATCAACGTCGCTTGTGTTCTGTGCCTGCAGATTGATGAGAGGCTTGTCCTAATTGCTACTGCTTTTCCAAGCTCAGGTGGATCGTGGGGATTATGAGAAGTAGGAAAATGGGTTTCAACGTGAGCCAGGTTCGTAGATTGGCAGTTGTCAGTGTATGTAAGTATCATCTATCTAATGGAAGTTGGAGGCACGATAAACAAATAGAAACTGCAGCCTGTGTACATATATTCCCAAAGACTAAAGACTGATTTAAAGGTAGAGCCTGTGCCCCACTGACCACTCAAACACTGGATTGCCGCTTTCTCTCGCTTGTAATGTTGTCTACAGCCTTCTTACCTGTACCTTGGTTCTTGCCCATTTTTAAAATCCACCAGGCAAGACTTTCTGCCAGAGACAGTCATTAACCAAAGGTTAAGAGGACTCAGGCCACCATCTCCCTTCTTCCTGCTAGGTAGCTGTCACAGAAATACTCCTCTGCCAGAGGTGCTCTGTGTGAGGCTCCTTCTGCAGCCTGCCAACCCCGGTCAGAAAACATGCAGTCCTGTCAGAAAAGCAGGACTTGCAACAGCCAAGTGGCATGTGCACAGTGCCTGGTTTTCCCCCAGGGCTGAGGATGTGGTGGTATTATCTCTAATGCTTTTAACTGCTTTGCCTTGCTTAGGCCACAAGCTGCTCTTTTGTCCAGAGACCTCAAAAGCCATAAGGGAAGCGAAAATGTATTTCCGAAGATGGGAACATTGCATCACTAGAGGGCATCCCACACCTCATCACAGCCAGCAGCAAATCCCAGGGTGGCGGCGGGGCAGCAAGCAGGGTCCCTCAATTCCATTCTGCTCCCTGGGCTTTGTCTGCATGGAGGTTTTCTGTGTGTAAACTGATTCAGTAAGGGTGTGATTTTTTTTTTTTTTCTCCTTATAAAATAGTAATAGGTGTATCCGGTCTGTACTGTGAATATTATTGTACTGGTACCAAGGTATAACAGACTGTTTCTGTTCAGGAACAGTTAATATAAATCTCTGGTATTCTGTGTACATGTACACATGCATAGGTGGGTAGGAATGTTACCGTTTTAACTAGAGTAGAATAAATAAAGCAAGGTAGTATTTACTATGTACAAAAGATTACACAAAATAAAAGCATCCAGATCAGCAGGGGTTTTCTGCCCTGATTTCATTCAGTTTTCCAAGACTTAAAAGTCTGGAATTTGTAAGTCAAGGAGAACCCCTCTCTGATTCCAGTTTTTTGTGAAAAGTCAGGTACATGCTGTCTGCATTCTGAGCGCAGAGGTCTTGAGCACTGTGGCAAAGAACATAGCAAAATGTTCTAAGTAGAACACTTTAAAAAAAAAAAAAAAAACAACAAAAAAAACCCAACCAAAAATAGATACCAGTAATGCAGCAAGAGAGAAGGGGGAGGGTGAAGACAGCTTCATTTTACAAATGTCTTTGTTGAGACAGTAACTGGATACAGAAATCCAAGTCACAGTGGGATTCCAAGTGTGCACATCTGCCTCCCAGCCCTTCTGCTTCCCAGAGCAGCGGTGGTTAGCTGAGATCTTTAGAAGGTGGTTATGTGTCTGCCTCTGAGCCAGATTTTGAGGTCCACTTTTGGATGCCCAAAAGATAATGAATGTAATGTCTGTTTGCTGATACTGAGCAGACTACCCTCCAATATGGACCTCTTTCCATGTCTTACTGTTCTTCTGGAACAGAGATACTAAATTAACTTTTACACATAATTTTACTGAGGCCTGCATTATAAAGCAGCAGTATACAGCTCTGGCTCCAGTGAGACAGCCAGGTGGGGCCCACTGGCTGTGATAGCAGCTACTCGGTGAAAGAATTGTAAGAATAGAGGATCTTCAGCAGAAGTTCATGAAACACACTTTGTGACCCACTGAGGAGGCCCAGGCAACACTCATCCATGAGCTGGTCTTAGAATGGAATCTGTTAGTTGAGTAACTGGCCTGCGGGAAACCATTAACGCTGATATCCTGGGCTTTCCAGAATTTCTTTGCTGTAAATCCCTGCAAAGTCCAATTCATTTCTTTCCTACCATGTAACCCTATGTTATCATGCCAAGGTTTCTCTTAAGTTTTCTATTAACGTAACTTAGTCAAACAGCAAGGCTATTTTCCGATAGTTATATATGGATATCTGTGTCACAAAAAAGGTGGGGAAAAAAATGGAGCAGGCAAACATGTTTTCATGTGGCTTCACGCAGGTTTGGTTCTCACCTGAAGCCTTACCCCAACCATATTTGCTTGCTTTCTTTTCTGTCTGCCATCTTCACGTCAGGGCTAAGGGACTGTACTGAAGGAATCTAGAGAACTCGTTGCTTTCCCATCCTGTTAATTGCCTCCATCTTTGTTGTGCACCCTCTCCGTTCATACTCTGTTCCTCTGTAGGGGCTTCTCTGTAGCATCTCCTGTTTGAAAATAGTGGCCAGATCTACCTTTGCATAGCTGAGCATCGAGGTGTTCCAGTCTTGGAATCTATTGCTTTTGCATCCTCTGGTATGCTGTTCTCCAGATCATATAGATCAACTTCATTTAGTTCAAGACTCACAGGAAGCCTTAGCAAAGGCAAAGGCTGGAGCTCTGTGGCAGTTCTTGGCAGGAAGCTCTTTGCATAAAGCCCATTAGGGCAGTGACAGCTGAGCTTCCCCCTTAACAACTTGCAGAAACAGATTGGAACAAATTGTTCTTGTGGTTTGCCTTTTTTTTTTTTTTTTAAACAAAAAAACCCCATATTTTGAGAGTAAAGTTTAGCGCGTGCACATACACACACTCACCACTGAATTATTTCAAAATAGTAACAGCAAGAAGTTGAAAATGGAGGTCAAAGATGCTAAAGAAGGGACACACAGCTTTCTGTTCTGTTTGATGGTTTCGAATACAAGGAAGAGCATGTGATGCTCAGATTCAGAAAAATCAGTGTTTTCTAATCTGGTGTTAAAGGCTCAGTGTCTAAGACTGAATCTGGGAGATTTTAAACATGCGAAGAAGAGCAAAGGGCTCACGTTGTCTTTTTGACCCAGTAGGATTTGAGTTTTCTTAACTCTCACTTGTGTCTCGGAAAGTCGTCTCCTCTGTGTTTGTGGCAAGCAATAAAATTTTAAGAAAAGCTTTGGGGACTCAGAGGGGATTATTAGACAAGGATGCTTCCAGAGCAGCACTGGCACTACAAAAGGTGTCCTGTCACCTGTCTGTGCCTGTCCCCTGGTTAACAGAAATATGTGTAAATCTGAATCCTGAGACAGGTATATCCTGCATTCATAGATATTTTCTCTTTAGCAATAGCATTTTTTTTTCTTTTACTTTGCTAAATACTTTCCCACTTGACGGCTCTGGAAACTGATAAGTAAAAATTAAGTGGTTCCTTAAGAGATTTCTTGGGTAAAAAGGCAGATAAATCATTTGCATAGGCTAGAGCTCAGGCATGCTATGTATCTGCTAGATGTCTGGGAAAGTGTTACATTTCATAGATTGCATGTGCCAGTGGTGAGATTTCTTGCTTTTCTAACAACTTAAAATTGCAGGTAAGTGTATTCAAGCTCTCTGACTCTCTAGCAAGTTGCCTGCATAGTCCTGTTCATGTGACTGGGGAGATCACCACAGTAACAGTGGAAGGCACTGGGGAAAAAAGGCCTTGTGTAAATGATTGTATAAGCCAGCATATCCCATTAGGACCAAAAAAATCCAGAGTATGACATGTAGCAGCTAAGGGCTTTGGAGAAGTTAACTGCTTCCATGCAAGGACGGGGGAAGGCCATATCCAGTGAATATATTATGACTTAGATAGCATAAGTGGTATAGGATAATAAACACATTCTGCTGTCCTGACACTTTGCATACACAGTGCGTCAAAAGGGTTAAATATAGTTGTTCTCATCAGTGTTTGGCCTGGCTGAGGATTAGAGCTTATTTTAGCTGTTCTTCCTAAACATAGCAAAGGTCACAAGGGAATAGGCTTTGTTGCTGAGTCTTATTGGCCTTGTTCCTTGTAGGGGTTTTGCAGGAGGACAGGATTGTCTCACTTACAAGGATAATAGATGACAAGCCTGGTGCTGATTAACCTCATTTTAATTGATAATTAATTTTAAACCCTATTTACTTTCCCTGGAACAGCTGAGACTTCAAGGGAATCACAACAGAGGTGAATAAGAACTGAAATCTTCCCTAAGGAAATGACAGAGGCGGGAAGACGAAAAGGCGAAGATAGATGCATATTCAGATTGTCAGTTTGGATCTTCATTAGATTTATTGCTCTGAAAAAGGAGGCCTCTCACCTTTAGTTAACTATTACACATGCTTCCTCTGCTAAGGCACCTCAGTCTTGTTCTGCGAAGACCTCTGCCCTCCAAATTCCCGGTCCTTCCCCAGGCCCGCTTGCCAGTTACCCTTTCTTTGGCTGTATTGGAACTCTTTTTGCCTCATTTCTGAGTCTGGCAAATGGGTGGAGTGGCCTACTGATCCTATGAGAGCATAAATACTCCTTTTGTACTTGGAATATATATGATGCTCCATACTTTTACAGTAGTAAAAGCTTGAGAATGTGTGTAAAAGGTCATTTTTACTCTCAGCCCAACCCTTTGCACATACTGGACTTAGTTCTGCAAATCAGAGCCTTCCAGGATTAACAGCTGCATTAAGTTTCCTAGCAGTGCATTCCCGCAGGAGCTTTCCTTATCATAGTTACAATCTACTGAGAGCCATAATGACTGCAGTAATAAGTTTGCCCTTCTACGGCTCCATCTAGAGAGGGATCTCAAATCATTTTACAAACAGTAAGGAGTTAATTCTTTAAACACCTTTGAGATGCATGTCATCCTTATGGTATAGGCTGATAAACTGCAAGTCTGAGTAATTTATTCAGGGTCACATAACATCTACCTCAGCAGCAGCAACTCCTCCTGGTGCTAGGAACTGCTCTAAACTTATTACCAGGACAATGTGACAACAAGAGCCACGTTGTAAACTACCTTATATATCAAGATTGCATTTCATCTCTCTGTAGTAGTTATGGCATTGCAGAATCTCTACTCAGTGGAATTACTAACTCCATTTACTTCGTTGTTTGTAGCCTAGTTATTTAGTACCTTCATCCCTTTAAAATAATGCAGATAACTTACTCTGAATTTGCATAATCTCACTTGATCATTAGTTATAATCAAGGTCTATTCTCACAGTATCATTCTGAGATACTCACACACATTGAATATAAAATGCCACCTGTGACATCTCCCCCTGACTTTACTAATCAGAGTACCTCTCATTTGGGTAACAAGAGAAAAAAACAAAAAAACAAAAAACAAACCCCCAAAAAACCCCCACAAACAAAAAAACCCCAGGTTTCCCAAGTCCTGACCTGAGTGCTTACACTGAGCAGTTCTAAAAGAAAGATTCCTTGGGGCAGCTTCGTACTGTATCAGCATTAGAGCAAGATGGTTGGAAAACATAGCTCCTATTTAATCAGATAGAGCTAGAAATGCTTTTTGAAAGGGCATCTGACACTGCGGGCATTTCAACCCTTTATAACTAGTATCAGCTGATCCCACTTGTACCTTTCTTCTTTTAATGATGGATTGAACATTCGTCCTCATGGAAGCTGCTTTTGAAAATTAAGTTTGTATTTCATTATCTATATCTTGCTAGTTAGTTAGCATTATAGATTCCAGGCTCGTTTCAGTGACTGCAGATCAGCTTCACTTCATTTACAGGTTAAAAAAAATATCCCTAGGTGCAGTCCTGCAGATTCAAAATGGAATCTGAAGGTCAAGGTGGATTTCCTCTGGCTCTTTCACCACTAGCAGGGATAAACACCCTGCCTGTTGTTCTTTCTGTCATAGCATATGTCTAGTCCCTTGCCAGATTAGGCATAGGCCCTGTCTCTTGGGGGGGGTTGAAGTTGCACAGGCTGCTCGCAGAACTGTCTATTGCCAACAGTTTTTCCAAATGGGTCCCACCAAAAGAATTGTTTGAAAATGTGGCCACAGTTTTGAAGGCCATTTGGAAGTTCTTGCCTTCATACCTGCTTTGCTCTTTTTTTGCCTGGTGACATATTCAGACCATGGGTCTCAGCAAAATACTGGCAGCCTATGGGAGGAACATACAGTGATGGAACATGAGCTAGTGCTCCTGATTACGTGTTCTAGCCCCAGCATTGTGAGTCTCTTACATCTATCACACCTTATAAAAGATGGATATTTTTCTGCTGTCAGTTCTTGCAGTGAAGCTTAGTGTTTGTTTATAGAGGACATTGAGATATGTGCACAGAAGGAATGTGGAAATTCTATTAATAAAAGCAGTTTAGTTTTAATAGCTGTGATGCAAGTGCAGGATCTGGTGAAGCAGAGACAAGTTATTAAAGGCGATAGTACAATGATGATTAGAGCAAGCCCCTGGCTACAGTCTTTCCCACATCTGAAGTCATTTCAAGCATCAGGATCTTACTGCTACAACTGGCAGCACAGGTGGCTTACCGGCTTACATATGCATGTGTAGGATTTCCCTGAGCTAGATGTTCCATGTGGTTTTTGATAATGCATGCTTTCCTTCCTTCCCACCCCCCGCCTCCCCTTTTGCACTGGAAAGAGGAAGATATTTCCCTTTTGCTTTCTTCCGAAAGGCTGCTCTGTATTTTTAGCTTCTCAGGATGTCTCCAAATAACACACTGACTCTGAAATTGCGTTGTCAGCCTTCCCTCTAAAGCCCCTCCTGGGAGGTTTATGGCTTGCTCTCTCCGGCTTTGCTGATATAGCGTGTAATGTTTATACCTGCAATCAAGCATTGGCTGAGCTGCAGCCCAACGCTGGCAGCTGCTTTCCTTCTCTCTGTGCCCCAACATTGCGACTCTGTTCTGGTGATACTAGATTCATATAGAATGTACAGTGGTGATTGCCTATGTAAAAGTAAAAAAAAAAAAAAAAAAAAAAAAAAAAAAAAAAAAACACCACCAAAACATTACTCAATAGCCAGAAAAAAATGTGTGTGCTCTGCCCAGCTAGAATGAGATGGACTCGGGTCTATATTTTTTTCTAGATGATTTATAATGCATTCTTCCCCCATTCTGCTGTTTTCCAAGCCAATTCATGGATTTTGAGATTTGCCAGATAAGAGGTTCATCTCCAGTTTATAAACTGTTTTTCTTTTAAACAGACCACAAAGGTTACTTTCTTTTTTGGGTTCTTAACAGATCTTTTCCCCAAAGTATCTAGTGGCCTGCAGTTGTATCAGAACTGCTCAACAGAATTTTTACCAACCCACAAAACTACCTTACACTTGACAGGCAAAAAGAGTGTCTTTGAAACAGGGGCCTCATCTAGATAGGAAAGTGAGGCTAATTCATTTGGAGCAGAGTTTTAAACTAGCTTTATTTAAGCATTCAAAATGCAGATTTCTTTATTTCAATTTAAGAGGGTCTTACTCCTGTTTAGCTTTGGTTTACTGTGTATTCCCAGTCTGTGTTAGCTAAACCAAAATAAACATACAGTACAGACTTTTGCCAGCATTTGACTAAATGGGTTTGAAGTCACTCTTTACTTAAATCAGTGCAGCTGTGGGTGAAAATAAGGCCAAATGCATTGAGTTACCTTCAAGGCAGTGCCAACGAAATGCATGAAGAAAGGCATCATGCATGTATTTCATGCTTAACATATCTGCAATTTCTCTGTTACTAGCACAGAGATGCAAGTGAAGTCGAGTTTCGAATGCCATGGAATTAACAATGTCATTGTTGTGTGCATTTCTATTTATTTTAATAGTCTCCCTGAAGTACATACCACTTCATATGGATGATATTAGGTCACAGTTTGTCTGTTCAGTATAAGCAGGAACTTGTTGCCATGTGGCTGTACATTCGGGTCTTCGGGAGACTACTCTCAGCTGTACTAAAAGAAAATGCAAGGAAGAGTGTATCTAAGAATTTGGGTTCTGCTGACAGGTGAATCTTGTGATGCTTTGAGTATGGGTTTTGACTTGTAGACATACTTCAGGTATGAATCTCTTGCAAGATCTCAAGAACCTCTTCTAGCAAGTTCTGTGCTCCCATCAAGAACCCCTCTGTGAGTATCTCACTAGATATGCAGAGATTTCCCACCTGTCAGTGGGAGTTCACTATGTAGTTAAAAAGCTACTCCAAACTGAGCTAAGTTTGTTCATTTATCCTTGAGGATTCTTGCTTAATTAAAATGGGCCTGAGGGAAGTATGACTATCTTATTTTTTACCACAGAAAATGTTTGAAGGCCATGATTTTTTGCAGATCTAGGCTTTATTTATATTAACAGAAGATACTGTTAGTTAGCCAAATCTTTAGGCTGATAGCTAGGATTCTTTTGCTGCTTCATTAAATTTACAAAGTAGCTGCAGAGGTATCATTTTGAGTAGGTGTCACAAGTAACACTGCAAAGAAGAGGAAAAAATAGTTAAGTGTATCTTCATAATGGAGTTCAATCAGACTTCTGTTTTTAAGCTTCAAAGTCAATATACTTGCTGTTTTCTAGAGCTTAAATCAGCATACAAAGGAGTCTTTTCACCCTTATCTGCTCATAGAAGTTTCTGTCTCATCTCTGACTTGGGCTTCCACAGTGCAGTTAGCTTCTTAAGCTTATTATTTATTGCAGTAACTCAACTGACATATGAATTTACTCTATGAATGCTTTCATTTCTTGGATCTAAAGCCTGCTATTTAGCTGCTCCTAACTAGGCTAGATTGTTAAGTAGTTGCTACTTCACCAATGTGGCAAAAAAATCCACTACCTACCTATTATCTCTCATTTACGTTTTACCCCCCTTGAAAGCAGACCTACTAACAGTTACGTGATACTTGGCCACCAAACCCCATCATCCACTTTGGACTTAAGTAGGGCTTGGAGCACATCTTTACCCAATAAAATATTATGATTTCTTAACTTATAATGTGGTATTGTGCTAAGTTTCCTAGCAGGGCTGGAGCAATTGTTCCTGTTGCTGAAGTTGCTTTGCTGTGTGATGTGGTGTTTATCAGTTGCTCTATTTTAAATATGCAAAGGGCAGACATACGGTTTTAGTTCAGAAATAATTGTTAAAAAGCTTCCTTCTAATCTAAGGTTAAATAGTGACAGAACTCCCAAGGGAGAATTCAGTGTATGTGTGTCTTAGAACAGGCTCTAATAGCTGTGAAAATGAAATAGTTGCTTCTCTAGCAGACTTTTGGAGCAAAAATAGCTATCTAAAGCACATAAATAAGATGGTGGGTTGCTTTCTTATCAACATCAAGATAACAAATTGGTAGATTATATTTATGTGTTTGAAAAGCAAGACTGAAGAAAGAGCTTTTCTCTCCCCAAAATGCTACTTTTGGGTAAGAGAGCTGTCATAAAGCAACTTCTCTCTTGTGCACATTTGCAAACAATTACTTTATGATTTTTTTTCATTCGTCCCTATTCCATCTTTCAGCAATATGGCCTATATATCTTGAAAGATATTTTAATTATGGTATGAATTGTGCCTAATGCCGTACAGCTTCTTTGGAGTTGACAAATCTGGAGAGAAACTTGAAGGTGAATAGTGGTTGCAGGTAGTCATTTTGAATTTGCTGTTGGGGAATGAAGGGTATGTGCTGTCTAGGTACAGGCTGTCTCAAGCTGATGCAAGCTGGTGCATCATGAAGTTACAAAAATCTTTCCAAACAGCAGCTGCACAGCTAGTGATGTTTTGGTGTGAGTAGCAGAGAGGTATGGGCAAAATGTCAAAGGTGTGGCTTGCTGTGCCCTCCTTGCCTTCAAGCACTGAAGCTTCATTATGTGACTCACTAGCTACATGTGTTGCTGTTCACATCAAAACTGCTTACAAAAACCACACAGCCCTGGCTAAAACTTTCAGTTCCTGGCAAAGTAACTGTCAGCTTGTGTGAGACCTATTCTGAAGTGAACCTGTTTTTAAGTTAGGAAGTGCTATAGAAGACTCCAGAACTTCTGGTCTTAAACTTTGGCCACAGGAAAAGGTGCCCCCAAACAGGGACTCTTTCAGATTCCTGCTTTGTAGAGGTAAGGGTTGAAGTGTCAGCTATAGGAACCTACATCAAATTTAATCCCATCCATGTGTCAGACTGGACATGCTTTAAGATGTTAAATCAGTTAAAACAGCAGAACATGTGGCATGCTCAAAAAATTTTACAAACTTGTGTGTGTGGCTGCAGAAAGAAAAATGTAGGCAAATAAGTGAGATAAATTATTACCATTCCTGCCTGTATTTTGAAACAATGTGGACACTCTGATTAGTGCCAAGACTCACTTCCTTCCTAGGATTTGGCTTGAACAAAATGCAGAGTGAAAAAACAAACTCCCCTCGTAACACATGTGCTGGTGGCACTGTACCACGTGATGATCTGAAACGGGTTCCCTGCGTGCAGACTGGCTGCCTCTGCATACTCGCTGCGTGGCTGGGTTTCAAAAATTGCTCAACAATCAACATGCTGATGGGCTCCTATGTGCAAGGCAGTTCTTAAGTGGTGGCCATTTATACGTGGGAGCTGAGCTGCTTTGAAAATCTGTCCGTAGCTGTCAGCATTCAGACAAGCTGACAATTCCAGCCTCTTACTCACATCTATGTTATCAATCTTTGCACAGATGATTGAATAAAGTGGCTGAAGCCTGCAGACTCCCTTCAGGAAGAGCTAGCTCAAAGTACAATTGGGCCCATCATGAGACAGCTCAAATGGTTTTGTATAACAAAGTGTTGATAGCTTTCTTCAAAAATAGGAAAGCTTCCCCCCCTCCCAAAATGAAGAAAGAAATTCTTCAGCTGATGGCAATAATCACAAAGCTGATTGATTTGGCAAGCTGCAGCCTCAGCAGAGATCAGCCACATCTCTACATATCTTCCACTACTTTGATTTCTTCTCTAAAAGAAAATTCTCGAAAGTATGTCTCTTTCTGGAGGGATATTCAGGAGGGAGTCAGGCAGTAATGTGAAATTATGTTTTAATTGTGTTTGCTCCTGTAGCTTTATGAGTGTGTATATGTGGGCTTGGCTAAAAGATGTGAGACCAGATTATACACTCAAACTACCGTAAATTTAAGACTTTCTGCTGAAAAACACGAGTGACTCCAGGTTTGCCTCACTGTAAATTATAAACAGTCCTACCTGCAGTGTCTTAAGAACTAACTAGGCTAAGACACAGTTCTGAACCAAGCCTGGAATAATGAAGTGCTTACCTGAAACTTTAAGTTTCAGACCCAGCCCTGACTCTGTATGCAGCCAGTCAAGCCTGTGTAACCGTATCATAGGGGGGCACATTTTGGATGTTTGTCCCCAAGATACTTTAGCATAGAAGGAGAAAATCCCATTAATCCAAAGACAGCACAGTGTTAAAACAAAACTGAGCTGTAATCCTGAAGATCATAGTTCCAGGAGAAAGATTTAATGTCATCTCAGGGTTGTTGCTTTTTTTTTTTTTTTTTTTTTTTTGGTTCTGTTTTGTTTTCAGGCAAACTTCAAAGTACCTCATTAGATGCCTTCAGAAGTCATGAAGATGAAATGAATAAGAAGCGATTCAGGCAAATTGTTGACTCTGGAAAAGGTTTTTAAAAAACAAAAACACAAAAGCAAAACCCCTAGGGATAGCTGTAATTGCGTATCTGAAGAGTATTTCAGCGCTGGTCTGCCAGCCCCGCTTAGCTGAGGCACCTTTTCTTTATCCTGAGAAGGGCTGATCCTTTCTGTCCTGGCTTCTCAAACATCAGTCTAAATTTCCCTTGACTGTCTAAATTTCCCTTGACTGTGTCATAGTGATTGAACCTCACAGACTTCCTGTGGGGAATGCTTTATGCTACAGAGTACATTTGCTGAGGAGATGTATATTCAATATCAGTTTTTTTAAGTGTGCAGGAATCCAGACAATTTGATAGCTGCGGAGGAAAAATGTTTGTGTGGTGGTTTGTTGGTTGGTGTGGGGAGTTTTTGGTTTTGTGGTGTGTGTGTTTTTTTTTCCTTTTTTTTTTTTAAAAGCTCTCTGTTACTTTAAATGGTCCCGGGATAGGATGAGAGAAAGAAGAACAGAAAAGAGAGATTCTCTTTGATAGATGGTTTCTGTATTGTCAGGAGTGAAATCTGTTGGTCATGCTGAACAGTGAACACTCATTTGGGAGCACATGCTTTGCTCTTTCAGGTTTAGCCGAGTCCGGCCCTCCTTGGCACACCTGTTCCTTTGTAACACCGCAAATACCCCAGAAAGTCTCCGCTGTATGACCCTGTTGCTTGAAACAAGTGTGGACGCATGCTCCCTGTGTCAGCAAGGGAGATCTCTCTGCCCTGCTAGCGGCTGAATTGAGACTAGTGGGGAAGAAGCCAGGCCTTCTGGGACATGGCACTCTGCAATACTGGAGTGCTGCTCCAGCTGTCCCACAAACCTCTGGATGATGCTGATCTCTCTAGAGGGGGACAGGGACACCAAAGATGCCTTCATGGCTCTTACCAGCATTTCCTGCCTTTGTGTGTCTCTCTCCCAAAGGAGTGAGACGGGGTGTGGTGGAAATAAGAGGGCTGATGAGCACCATCTCCTTTTCTTGGCTTGGTTAGGCTGGTACCCACTGGCGTTTCTCCTTCCTGACCATCTTGGTTCCTGTGATGAGAGTTCTCCTTTTTTTCTTTTGCATCTCCTGTCTTTCTAGTGCCTTTGAGTCTTTGAAACATAAAAACCAGAAGAAAAGTAGGGAAGCTGGTAAGGTTGTTTTAATTGCTTTTTTCCCCCCCCCGCCCCTTGGTGCAGTCACCTTTGTCATGCACAAGGAGTATGTGACATTGCACATTGACTGAGGGCAGTTCTGCATGTCACACACCTAAGCACAAGGTTTCCTAAACTTAGGGGGTTTTTTATTAGAAAAGTAATTGCACTCCAGTTACAATGATCAATGGGAATTAAAAAAAAGGCAAGTTTAATAGAGAGAAGGTAATACCATTTATTATGCTAACTGATACAGTTGGAAAAAAAAACAGACAGGCTTTCAGACTCGAGTCCCTTGTTAGGTTGCTCCTTTCATCTTGTGTTAGTGGGTGTAGGCCAGAGCAGTGCCACTACCAGCGACAGCCAGACGGTGCTGCTCTGGCCCTTGTAGTACAGGGGAAAGTGCAGGAGAGAAAACAGTGGAAAACAGGCACTAGGGCAAGAACGATTTGTTCCAAAACATTTGCTTTGTAACAGGGTCATCTATAAATTCTGGGATTTCCTGTTTGCTGAATGGCAGGCTTTCTCTTTCAGGTTACAGACTGGAATAATTTTATTACAGCTTATTGTAAGCTTCTTTCCACGCTCAGATTTGCAGCCTTTGAAAAGAAATTTCCCAGCTTTTTGGGGTTTTAAGTTGTATCCTTCAGTGCCATTCTCTTGAGCTGTGCTTTAATTTCCTTTGGGCTTTGGAAGTGGTGAGATCATGGTAGTTTTAGGGGGAAAGCATTAGCCATATTAATGGGTTCTTTTCATGCTGATGTATGTTTGTTCTGGATGCTAGGGAAGTAAAACTTAAAGAAAACTGGAAAAATAGTCATTTTAGCCACAAGGAGCCTGATCCTGCATCTTGTGCATCTTGTGAATCCATTGACTTGACTGGGAGCTATCAGTGTTCAGGAAATACAGGTTTTAGGCTACTCCTGGTCAGGATTGATTTCTTTCTTTCTTTCTTTTTTTTTTTTTTTTTTAAAAACAAAAACAAAAAAACAAAAAACCAGTTTTATTTCAGAAAACACTCATTTATGGGTCGTCTTTGTCAAGAATGTGGTTGGGGAACACTGTCAGGTTAGTCCCTCAGGTCCAGACCCTTCTAGCTCAAACAAGAGAGACATGTCCCAGAATACTATCTTGTAATGATAATAGCCTCATGTTGGGGGAATGTACCTGTTACAGATCCAGGTCAGGTCACAGGTCTGAAGCAGGCAGTGACAATTTTCCATGTGAGTGCCTTGAGTACCTGGATATCTTAGTCTCTCTGTTTCATAGAAAGAATAGGAAACAATCAAAAAATGCGTCCTTTGAGAGCTGATGGTAAACGAAGAGAGGAAGAAAAAGGTAACTACAAATTTTGTGAGATAAGAAAACTGTTTTCTGCCTAGCTATAGCGTGGGATACACTCTGTGATCTGCTAACACAGGTGAGATGAGCCGTCAACGTGGTACTAACACCTTTGGCCAAAGCTGTTGCATACAGCTGGCAGTATACTGCATAGGACTTCAAACAACCAGCAAGAGATCCTCTCATCTGGCCCGGGAAACATTTATTGATTAAATTAATAATGAGGGAAGAGAAATCTTTTGTAACTGGGGAGCGTGTCTTCCACTAACTCAGCTTGAATTTTTATCAATGGTACAAGGTTTTAGAAGCTCTGAATGCATGATTTTGAAGACATTTGTTGTTAAACATGCTGAGAGCGTTTTGTCATTATGCCGAGTTTAGCAAATGAGAGTATAGTCCTTGACTGGCATTATTAGGTGCTCTTGTAACAATAATGAAAAGATGATGATTAAAATCTGCCTACTAGTGGTGGAGGATGATCTTACTATATAGTGATATAAGTTAAGATGTAATATAAGTTAAGTGTGTAATTGCTGTATTCACTTTAACTGATGAAATAGCTAACTTCTTTTCACATGGAACTGATGCTTTCCATGGAAATTTTGCCTGTGTTAACTTTAGTGAAAGCTTCAGACTATTTTTGGCAGCAATTAAAAGTATTCAATAGATGCCTGTCACTTCAGCTCTGATATTTCCACAGGGTACTTTATTTGTGTTTTATGAAAGAAATAGAAAACATGGCAATATGGCTTCTGCTTAACTTTAACTATCTCACATCTTGAGGCAGCAAGTGACAAGCAATTTTTCTTCATTGGAAGCTGTTCTTCCGGGTATCGCAGCATGGAGTTGTTGATAGGATTTTCACAAGAAAAATAATAACACCTAGCATTCACTAGCACCTGCTGTCCAGCAATCTTGAAGTGCTTTTGAGAAATATTTATTAGGATTTATGACTACAAAATTGGTAAAATTTTATTGAACTGGGTTTGTAAATTCAGAATGTCAGCATTTCTGAAGGCTTAATTTGAGGGAACTGGGCCCTGATGTTTGGAACATATCGGTTCCTGCTTTCTTCAGAAAGGGTTAATTGCCATGAAATTGAGGAGTTGGTCCCACAGTCTTTCGAAAATGAATAATGAGTTGAGAAGACACTGCTGCAGAAAGTTTATGTCTAGTAATTGCTCAGAGGGGCAGCAGGCTCGTATAGTAGTTAAACTGAGAATAAAACTAGGATCTATTTTATTTGCAGGATCCTCATTCAAATATTTATAAAGCTTGTTGAATACATCTCTGTGTGGATTTTGTGGGAGGAAGTATGAAATGTATCTGTGGTATCTCTATGATAAATTTTAGCTTGGTGTGGGTATAATGTAAAAAAAAAAAAAATAGATCAAGATGTTGAGCTCATCTGATGTATGACATACTCAGCTTCTAAAAGTGGTTGTATTGCAACAGCTAATACTTTGAGCTTCCACCAAAAAGCTTCCTACCTCTGCATCCCGAATTTTAAAATCTGTTATATAGCTATATAACAACACTCTAATTAATATGGTGTTGAGCTGACTGAAGTCACAAGAGCAATGGTTCTTCTGGCACACCGCAGAGCTACTTCTGAGTAATGCCTGCACGCAATGCCCCCATCACACTTGCACATATATAGACCCTATCTATTATTGCAGTTCTTGCCTGAATTAAAAGTCACTAAACTTAATGCATAGCC
Organism: Podiceps cristatus; assembly: GCA_000699545.1. NCBI lineage: Eukaryota > Metazoa > Chordata > Aves > Podicipediformes > Podicipedidae > Podiceps > Podiceps cristatus. Next base: position 39,388 of record KL286585.1, on the reverse strand, counting down.
ACATTTGCAACTAGACACTTCTGTGTTGTTTGCTATTATGCACTAGTGGAAAAAGTAGGGGGAAGAAATATAGTGTGGCTTTTAGGAAGGCGTCACCAATGCTGTATTAAAACACCAGTGTATACAAACGGTCAAAATGTTAAGCGCCAAGGTTCAGAATGCAGGTGCAATTGTGTGGGCTATGGTAACTGGGAGGCAGTTGAGGCCAAGAAGGGGAACTTGTGATATGATTAGAGATGAGATATTCACTTAACAGCTGATTTCCTGACAGTTCAGGGCTTGTTTGGGACTATGCAACCTGGGGAGCTCATCTGAAAGTTAAGACTGTTCTGTGCAGGAATGAGTTGGATGCTGGGATTATATTTCTACTGTCCTTAGAACCTCAACTTTTGTGTTCATGGTGCTGGGACTATGGTTGGGATAGGGCAGTGTATCATTAAAATTCTTCCTTGCTACATTGCCAGGCTTTGTGTTACAGCAGGACTCCCCAGTGTTCAGCTATGGAGGGGTGTAGTACTCCTGCAGGGAGCTGCTGCTAATAATATATGAGGTGTATTGCAGCAACTCTAAAGTCCTATGTACAGACCAGACCCAGTTTCCCTAGATACTGTGCAACACGGCGGGAGGAACAACAGGGGGAAAACCACTCCAATACAATTCCTATTTTCAGTTCTTTCTGGTTCTTTGGAATCACATTGCTACTAGTCCAGACTATGGGAAGGATAAAAATTCCAAGAGGAAATGGTTCATCTCTGAGCAGGGAAATTCTTTTAAATATACTTACAACTGGATGCCAGAGTTTAGAATAAGGTCCCTTGCATAGCAAGGCTGTGTGCCAGTTTTTATAAAATATATAAGTGTAATTTATACAGTATTTCTGTTAATCATGCTTTCTGCTTAAGATATCCATTAAAGCCCATCCAATTAATTTAATTGAAAAATTCTGTGGGAATTGTATTAGATTTTTTCCCCATTACATTAATATTACAGCATTTAAATAGAAATTCTGGGCACACATTGTTGTTTGCAGAGTTATTATGCAAATTAATATCTGCTGTCTGCTTTTTTTGGATCTGACCAGTATAACTTCTTTTGCCCCCTGTCTACTCCCTCCTCCCCAGCCTATGTTTAATTATTCTCTTCTTTTTGATTTCTGGGGTCATTAACGTGATGCTTTATGGTGCTTGTCACAGGACATTCGTTGTTTGTCAGTTTGGGCCTCTCAGAATTAATCTGTTAATTAATTAAGGGATGGAGATGGCAAAGCGTAATTCCCTGGGTAACAAGCTGGCTTTACGGCGAAGGAAAGGGCAAGTCGCTTCTCTTCTCAGTGACTGGGGAGAGGTGAAATGAGATTAAGGTTGTTCGGGACTGACCTTTAATTGGCTAGTTTGGAGGCAAAGAGATCACCGTGCCCAGGGCTTGAATGCTGTTTTTTGCAGGTCTATTACTTTGATACCAAGATGCTTCGTGGGTTTAGCGTACCTACAGCATATGCCATGTAAAAACCAAACTGTGGGCACTACCTGCATTGGCTTTTAAAGACACACAGAGTGAGTCGCTGTCTTGTAAACTGCTACCCGTTTTGAAACCTAGGGCACCTTGACAAACGCTGTCATGTAATGGATGCCTCAGTGCAGGTCACATTCAAGATCAACAAACCCTTGTAGTTCTTATGCAGGTTACCTAAATAAGCCAATTCCTTTTTTCTTTGTGAGCTTTTAGCTTCCCCCATTTTCTGTTGCTGTGCTGTGCTTTTTGCCTCCTCCCAGACTTCAGCTTCTGTAGGAGCTGTTTCTGTGTGGGGTGTTACTGAGTTAACCACAGCAATGGAGCTGGAGCCCTTTAAGAAGTTGGGGCATTATCCAAGTAGCTGCTGAATCTGAGAGTCGTGACTCGTATGTGCTGGAGCGCTGAGGGAACAGCTTGTGCTCGCGTTCAGAGGAACAGGTGCCACTGCACAACTGGGGACGCCATGGACACAGGCGCAAGGAAACAGCAGCTTGTTCAGCACTGGTTTGATATTGTTCCATAACCTGATCCAGGCAATGGGCTGCAGTATGGGGTTATGCTTATTAGCTGTCCACCTGCCTGACACCCTCCCCCACCCTTTCCTAATTAAACAGTGAGCTCAGATTTCCCAATTTGGATCAACAAAATCAGGAGGGGAGACAGTTTAGGCTCCTGTCCTGTCACCCAGACGCAGCCTGAAAAAAGCAGGACGGTCATCAGCACAGGCCTTGGCCCAGAGTGAGAGAAGTGTGTGAAGATTACATCTAATCAAATAGCTGCAGGAGTCTGTTGCTGAGTTTGTGGGTCAATGTGTTTTTCTTTTTGTTTTCTTTAAAAAAAGTGCAAGTCCTTGCCTTCATGGTTATTTTTGCATAACAGCTGTGTTTCCGGTGAGCAGCTGGGGGAGCTGCCTGACTCAGCACATCTCCTGCCTTAACTGTCAAAACGTGCACTCAAGCAAGACTAGGAATGCTGCGGGCAAAGCAGTGGGTCCCCTCCGCTACCTCCTGCAACCAGTGAAGAGAGATGCTCGTTTGCATGGATAGAGGTGTTCAGGTTCAAGTGACATGAATCACTTGCTCTGGGGAGTGTGCCCACAAAGGAGGAACAAATACTTGGTCTTTATTTCAGAACTATATTGTGTGTGTGAGTTGTTAATGTCTGTGAAAACTCAATTGTGTAGAAAGCACCTGATACAGGACTGGGGTGCTATAGGGAATGAGAACCTCTTTTAGCAGGAGAGGAGAGCGGAACAAACAGCCATTTTCATACTTCAGTCCTATGACAATATGCAGTATCTCCTGAATATCTTGAGTCACTTTTTCCAGACAGGTTCATCATATCCTTTGCATGGGGTAGCATTTGACCTCTCCACATGTGTTACTGATTTTTAGGATGTTTACACACTGCAGAGTAGGGAGATTTTTAGAGAGTGGATAAGAACTGGTGAGGAAGACACTTTTGCCTAGTGGTTTGAGTAATGGAATAAGAATAGGAAGATTGTATTACTAGCTCTGATTTTGACCTTGGACAAGTAAACTCTCTTCTGCCTCTGTTTTCTGCCCTTTGTTTGCATTGTCTGTTTTGACTATAATTCTTTGATATATAGGTAGTCCCTCTTCATGTGATTTTGTAGTGTCTAACAGTCAAACACTGAGCTGATGGAGAACTTTTCAGTACTACTATGCTACAAGTAACAGAATAATGTAAAAATGAATTGGTTTTCTAAAACAGTGGGACTTGCATGAACAGCAAAATACTAGTTAGGATGAGGCAGAATTAAAAGTCTCATGTAATTTGAGTCCACTGTAATAAGCAAACTAAAATTCCGGTTGCGGGGAGGTGGTTGGGGGCAGCAGGAAAGGAACTTTCCTTCTAAGCATGAGAATTTGACCGTTTCACAGGGTAATGGTTTTATCATTTGCCTGTTTAGGAGGGAAGTTCTTTGATCGGATTTTTTGGCAGCACCTCTGTTTGGAATTGAGTCTCATGGCAGTTCCTGAGTTTGTGGTTGATGGTGAAGTGAGAAAGCTCTTCTGCTCTGAGAACACACAAGCCATCCCTGACCTATGTAGCTGTGTTTGTCTTTAGGCAAGGTGTACTTCCCGTTCCAGGCAGAACAGATCGAATTATGAATCTGGCACAGAAGGACTATTGTGTGTCCTAATGGAAGCACTGAAGCTGGTGAGTGTCTTCCCTTGTTTTGCCTCAGAACCAGTCACAGGAGTCATCAGGGTTGGCTGCCTAAGACAGCAGCCCAGTTTGTGAATAGTCTTGCAGTTGTTCAAGCCAGTGTGCAGTTAGCACCGGGTTTGGGAAGTGCTGTATGTTCCCTAGAAGCATCTCAGAACATGCCGCCTTTTACATGCCTTGAGATCTTTCTTCACTAAGCGCCTGAAGACAGCTCACACTATTTTGATCCTCGCAACCCTGCTATTATACTAGTGATGATGATGCAGCACTCCCTCAGAAAGTTTCAGCACAGCTTCATATCCCGCATATGATGCAACCGAGGTGGCCTTCCTTATCCCAGGATGTCTGATACAATTAGGATTTCATAGCAATACGAGCTAATATTTGTTTACTTCTCTTCCTAATTGTAACTAATGCATCTTTCTAAAGACAGGGGTAGGGGAAAAAAAAAGTTTGAGAATTCAATATGATTCACTTCAGCCAGCTTCAGAATAACATTTCCCTCTGTGGGTAGCAGTGACTCCTTACACACTTGATTGCTCCATTTCCTTCCTACCCCCTCAGCAGACTGGTTTTTAATGCCAACTCATACAGAGCTCAGAGGAGCACAGGAAGCCTTTTGCTATGTAAGAAGGTCTTGAGCCCTTTCACATGCTCTTGTATCGTTTGTGAAATTAGATGCACATGTAGCCTCAGTACTAAGTGTGCCGATCCTCTGTTTAGAAATGGGTTATTTAAAAACAAAACCATCACAGTCAATCCATATGTGGGTGTATGCTTGCATATATATATATATATGTGTGTGTGTGTATACATATATATGCAGAGAGAGTGAGAGCGCTTTGTCATGATATGAGTTGACTCGGTGGGATTTGCAAGCAATAGTACTTCTCACATTGCTGCTGAGACAGAGATTTTAACCGACTCGATCTGCTACACACAGATTTGTTGAACCCTATCCCATGGATGTACAAATGCTGTCATTAAGAACAAAGGTTTTGGAGGGTCTTCCCAATTCATCTGCTCCAGTCCTTTGCTGTCACAGGCAGCTACATCTCATACATCTGTTCACACAGGGAACGTAGCTCTCATCTGAAAGCTAAGTACTTTTTTTCCCCTTATTTTGTGAGGAAGAATAAAGGGCCTCTTCTCTGACTTCATGTGCACAAAGAACTGAGAAAAGCTTGGTAGGTGGCTCATAAGATCTTAATAAGTGTTACCAGTACTACACCATTTCACTGCTTGTCCTCTACCTCGATAAGATAACTATTCTGAACAACAAGGCATTCCTCTTTAAGGTTAGTCCTGTTTATTGAAGGAGTAGAAACTTATTTAATCTAGGGGTTTTTAATGTTATATGTCATAAACGTCATGGCTTTTCTGCACATTATACTGATGTTTTTGTGCTCACAGCTCTTTAGATTAACCATATAGATGTTGAATACTTAAAAATAATTATGTGAAATAGTTAATCTGACAGATTAACTACTATATTGGAAAAAGTTCAACCACCTCCACAACTGAGACTGACATTTAGGAAATCAGTCTAGTAAGTTTATTATCTGTCTTCCAGGCATGGCTAGTTTGTGGGTGCTTTAGAGTATAGGCAGTTTAGGTGCAGAACTCAAACCAGTCTGTCCGGGTTGTGCAGAAAGAGGTGGAGGGAGGCAGCTGAGTTGTGTGACAGAACGGCAGACCTAAGTCAGCAAGATGATTTAATGGGCCAATCCCTGTGTCCTCCTTTCCCATTACCAGGAAGATGTTAGAAGCTTGGCTCCTAGTCAGGAAAGGTATCTTCCTTTCTCCCCTGTGAAGAGAGAGGAAACTTTCTTTACATCTTGTGGATGTTTGTATGTGTGTCTGCGCATCCCTGGGCATGTTGGTGAAGCATCCTACATAAAGGATTTCTAAACCCTGCATTTACAGAAACCTCTGTGTTCTTAAACCTGCTCAAAACCACAGTTAATGTGAAATTTAAGCCTTCCCTCCTTTTCCTGAACTTCTGGCTACTTCAGATCAAATCTTTCCCAGGATGGGCTGTTCAGTCTATACTCTGCATCTTCTTCTCTGTAGGATCTCCCACCTCCTTTCTACCTAGATGGAGAAATGAACCCTAACACTCAATTAGTAAAACCCAACCACTTAACACTTTCCCAGCAGGTTCAGCACCTACTACTGTGTAGCATTTTAGCTAAACACTTACAAGCCCTTTTTGCTTTCTTCCTTGTCTGATTTTTCTGCAGTCCTTTGCTTATTAAATCACTAGCTGCCCTGGGATTATTTAACTGCATGACCAGCATTTCCCCTTGCCAGACCCCTGCCTGTCAATGCAAGAGCTCACCAGCCTTTTAATACAAGGCAGTCATCCATAAAAAAAAAGAAGATGGAGAGGGTGCAAGGATTCACACCGTTGGAAACAAAGGCAGGTGATGGGTGCAGAAGCTGTGCCTGCTGTGTGATCTACCTTGCCCGCCTGCCTTGAGCATAGTGGCTGTAGCAGCATCTTTGTCCTCTGAAAGCCTTAGCCTGCATAACACAGTAAATAATGCCTTAGAGCAAAGTGACCTGTGGCAAGCAGTAAGTGATGACATTGTCAGGCACACACAACTGTTGAAACAACCAGCCTGTAATCATCATGCTGTACCCACGGAAAGACATTTGGCAAATGAGATTCCATTTCCACATTGGTCTGTGCCGAGCATGTAAATTTCCAGCGGGACAACCAGCATTAGGGATGGGTAATAGATTGTCTGAATTATAATAAACAAGCTGTGACAGGTGATCATCCATCATATCCCGCTGCATGTTCCAGCACCACTGTGAGACAGAGAGAGCTGGAACGTGAATGAGGAAAATGAAGTCAGATTCACACAGAAACAGAGAAGAGGAGGTAATAGAAAAAAGGCTCACGGTGGAAGTGAGAGGGGACTGCAGCCATGAGGGGAGAAAAAACAAAACCAAAACCAAACCCACAAAAAACCCACAAAAAAAAAAAACCAAACAAAACACAAACAAAAAACCCCAGAAACAAACTACATATGAAAAAGGCTAATTAATTTCTGTCTTTTGTTAAAAATTTTATTGAATGAAAATGTCCCTTCTGCTGTTACTGCTGTTGCAAACTGGAGGATTTGCAGCAGTGGCTGGTATGTAGAGCTAGGTGTGCTAAGAAATAAACACACAGAAGGAGAAAGCATAAAGGTGGAGCTGTGATTAGAGCAGAACCAATTACAAAAAAAGTGCATGTGTGTGTACATATGTGTGAGAGACTGGGGATTCTCAGCTTTGCCACCTTCTTCACGCTTAGACACTTCAGTCTGTGACTGAATGGTCGAAACCAGTATCAGGTTTTTATGGTCATGCTAACAAGAATGCTTTCCTTGATGCCCTAATGTTCAAAAGCCTGTGGTTTACAGCGATGCTGTTTCAGAACTAAAGTGGTCTGAATGACGGTCCTTTCCTAAGGAAGGGAGGTGGGGGTCTAGAGCAGTTCAACTCTTGTTTCTTGGGCCAGCCTTTCCAGGGAGGAGATTATTGGCCTCAGGGAGGTATGTGAATACATGTTGAAAAAAATATGGGGAAATAGTGTCTCTGGATAGATTGGACAGTGGTATTTTCCTGAATAATTACAAGCATACCTCATGCAAATTAGAGTGTGGGGCTTCCCCCACCCTCTGTACTGAAGATGACTAGGTAACTGTGAGAATAATATGCCCCTTTAATATACCCAGTTTCCTTTGGTTTACTTGTTATCTATGCAATATGAATGCTGAGATTTTTTTTTTTTTCCCCAAATTTGTGAAATTTTGGATCTCTGACTTGCTCATGGACAGTTTTATGCCATTTTTTGACAAGCACCCATACAGTAATTGACATGGTATTGCGTTTACTGTTTGGTCAAATGCTTGGACCTTTCCCCTACAGGCTTTTGCCAATAAGCATTTGAAATTTACTCTCTGCAAACATGATAGTCACCAGAACTTATAAATGCTTGTGTAAAATGTATGTGAACACAACTGGTGCAAATTCACCAAAATTGGGTAGAAGAATGAGGTAAACATGGTGCAAATTTTTAAAACTATTGGGAAATTTATGAGAAAATGATACTGAAATCTTTGGAATATTTTTTAATTGGATCAAATAGCCCTTGAAACAGGCTTCTTATGGTGGCTTAAGCTTTAAGATTGAGCTTCTTTCCAGAAGGTAAAAATAATTGCATCCTTTTTGTGTAATGACTGATTTTGGTGACATAGCTCTTCCTGAGACCTTTCTGCCCAGATGTTAGATCAGTGAAGCAGCGGCTATTTGTTCTTTGGATTCTTCAGC